>CAUYQV010072326.1:0-22031 GCA_963574575.1 Galagoides demidoff | reverse complement strand
CCAAAAAAAAAAAAAAAAAGTCAGCCATTTTGGCGGGCGCCTGTAGTCACAGCTACTTGGGAGGTGGAGGCAGGAGAAGCCCTTGTGCCCAGGAGTTGGCGGTTGCTGTGAGCTGTGTTTCCACGGCACCCTACCCTGGGTGACAGCTTGAGGCTCCGTCTCATAAAAAAAAAAAAAAAAAAAAAAAAAAGGCTTGATACTTTATTGTTACTTACCTGGAAATGCAATAAGAGTCAGTATTTATCTGGAGCTAGATCAACTCAAATTCCAGAAATCCTGCGCTGTATCCTTAGACAAATTACCACAGTTCTTTGGAACTCAGATTTCACTCCAAGGAGGTGACAGACATCTTGGTCAGTTTAAATGTCATAAAGGAATGCCAGACATTAGGTGATTCATAAAGAAAAGAAATTTACATTGGATACTTTAGCCCTACAATGAAACTAATTTATAGCTTTCATATGAAAGCTATAACCCAATTATAGTCCAAGAATATGGGGAAATAGGGGAGGGAGAGGAGGGGAGGGGGAGGATGGGTGGAAGGACAGTAATTGGTGGGACCACACCTACAGTGCATCTTACAAGGGTACATGTGAAACTTACTAAATGTAGAATATAATCGTCTTAACACAATAACTAAGAAAATGCCATGAAGGCTATGTTAACCTGTTTGATGAAAATATTTCAAATTGTATACAAAACCAGCACATTGTACCCCATGATTGCATTAATGTACACAGCTATGATTTAATAAAAAAATAAAAGTAAAGAAGTTTATTTAGCTCATGGTTCTGCTTTGTGGAATTTTTAAGATTGGGCACCTGGTGAGGGTCTCAGGCTTCTATTCACAGTGGACAGTGAAGGGGAACCAGGGTTTGCAGAGATCACAAGGTAAGAAGGAAAGCTAGAAAAAGAGGGGGGAGCTGCCTGACTCTTTTTGGTGAGAACTAACAGAGGGAGAACTCACTCAACCTCTTACATTCCTATGTAGGGCATAAATCCCCACCCCCATGACCCAAACCCCTCCTACTAGGTCCACCTCCACCATTGGAAATCAAATTTCTTTTTTTTTTCCCACCAGGGCTGGGTTTGAACCTGCCACCTGCAACGTATGGGGCTGCCCCTGGAAATCAAATTTCAGCATGAGGGTTGGAGGAGACAAATATCCAAACTACAGCACCGGACAACGTTACATTTAAAGATAATTAGATGTCAAAGACATAGTGATGAGAACAGCCTTTAGAGTCATAAAGAGCTGAGATAAAATCCTAGCTAGCAGGTACCTCCACGGCATGGGCACAGCTTTTAAAGGGAGGTGATAATAAAGGGAGGTGATAATAAAGCCTGACCACTAACATGGTAGTGAGGATGGAGTCCTGTTTCAGAGGAGTACAAAGGGAGGAGATAAGAAACACTAGTGGCTGTTTGGAAAACCAGTTTTTATTTGTTTTTGTTTTTTTGGCCAGGGCTGGGTTTGGACCCATCACCTCAGGCATATGGGGCTGGCACCCTACCCTTTTGAGCCACAGAGGCTGCTGGGGAAGACCAGTTTAATATTCCAGAATTCTGTGGGAATGCAGATTTTACTCCTGGAAGAAATTCATTCTATTTACAACAAAAAAATATTTTTAGCTGTAATGGTAATTCTGACCATTAATTCTGTAATGTATCCCTGCTGTGAAAAATAAAACCTTAGAGGTTCCTTGTAGAGAACAAATGTCCTCCAACCACTAGAGGAGCAGTTCTCAACCTGTGGGTCGTGACCCCTTTGTAACAATGAAAATATGTGGCAGCATTAGGAAGGTTGAGAACCACTGCACTAGAGAGTTGAAGGGACATTTTTGGTTCAAAAGTATTTGTCATCATGTTTCTAATTATTCTAAGACATAATCCAAGACTCTTCCAGCCATCCTATCTTGCCAATCTGTGCTTACCCCCCACAATTATTTCCTGGCGTATGAGGGAGATGTCAGGAGATGTCACTCTGTGATTAGGGTGGATTTAAATATATCTTACACAGTGATGCAGAGAACATCAGGATTTGTAAGTGGCTCAGGAGAGACTCCACCTCTTGGGCAACTGGAAAGCATATCCCAGGAGTTGCCATGAAGGGACACCACTCCCCGTGACAGATGGGGACTGTCATGTTGACAGCCAGTCAGCAGGCTCCAATAAACAGGCAAGGATGAAACACATAAGACTGGAAAATAAACACTTTGTTTTGGGCTGAAGGAAACTGCAATATCAGTGCTTTGGAAAGAGAGGTACAAAGTGTTATACAAGCATCAGGTGGCTGTTTGCTATGCCTATAAATCTTTATATATAGGAAAGTTCTGATTTCAGTGGAGATGGGAAAACAACTATGAGTCCATAACCTACTTTGAAGTCTACACGTTCAACCTCCCTGTTATGCCCAGATGTGGCTTATATCTATGGGACATTAAACATGTGTTGAGTGCTGTACTAAATGCTTTCCATGAATGTCCTCATTTCATCTTTATAACACCCTAAGCTGGGGGTCTAAAGTTAGATCTATAATTTGCTAGCTTGTGTGATTTGGAGTAAGTTAATTCTCCCATTTAAGCCCTAATTTGGTAATCTTTAAATCAAAGAAAAAATAGTATTGTTTTGTAGCCAAAATATAGGTTGGACCCTTCCATCCAAAAGTGAGTTTAGATGAGACTGAAGACTTTCTACGCACACACCCCAAGAGAACATAAAATGAGTTTCTGTGGAGAACAGGGCAGGTTTCTCAGGCTGGTTCTCAAATCACTGGAGAAATCAAAGCATCAACTTTGGGTATTTTGAGGGTGGTGGGTGGTGGAGCTGCAGTGAAAGTTTCCATGGTGTGAAATTCCTCCTAATTTAAAGGAGGGAGCACCCAGCCCTTCTTAGCAGCTTGCTCAGATGTGAGGAGGGGCAGGTCTTTCAAGCTGTTACCAGTCAGACACCAAAATTGAAGCCTGACAATCTTTATAACAAGTGTCTGCCCCCAGAGTTTTCTGATGACAATTTGACAAAATAATTCAGATTTAATTTTCCATGCAGCATCAAGCGTATGTCAACACGTGTCACTAACATATTGGTGGAGGCAAAAATATCCCCACTTTACAAATTAGAAAACTGAGGTTCAGAGAGTAACATGAATAAAGTTGCATAACAAAGGAAGAATAAAATCTCAAATCTGGGTCTTAGGAATTCTAAACACCAGGCATTTAACTATAATGCAAATAAAATCACATCAGGTTACCACTGTTTCCCATAGAGAATAATATACTGAATATAGTTCATATGCTATTTTTTCATCAGTAATGCACAATGCTTCCCAGTATAAGCTTTGCATAGGCAGTTCTGGCTTGAGCTCTAGTACTTCCAATTAGATCTGATTGACCTAGCTTTGGTATATTCAGTAAAATATAAGACACCCAATTAAACTTGATTTTCAGATAGACAGCAATTAATCTCTTAGTATAAGTATACACATATGCCATGCAATACAGGATCACTAAGGTATGTTTGTCCTGGTACAAATGCCCTATCCCTCTATGATATTTTTTTTTTTTCTAATTTCCATTACAGACGAAGTTGTTGCTCTTTGGAACAGTTTAGTGTTGACTCTTAACTTAGCCATTCACTAAATCTTCCAATAATTAAAGACCACGTACTTCTAGACATTTTCTTTTCAGATTGCTTCTTTCCTTTATAGAGTAGACCAACACACCATTGCATTATTGCACCATAAGTAAACAGGATGGCTTTTCATCTAGGGAGATAGTTCCAACCAAGCCTGTGGTAATTGTGAAATCACATCATTTTAAGTCTCAAAAGGCAAATTGGTGATTCTTTTTTTCTCTCTCTCTCTCTCTCAGGGGAATAGTGTCTTACATTTTACAATAACTAAAAAAGCTACCTTGGGATTGGGTAAAGTGCTGAATTAAATGCAAATGCTCAGACTTTGATGAGAATATTCCCTTCTATCATAGTCTGGTTTCTTAGCCTGGAGTCAAAACCCCTTTTCAAAGGAATATGCATGACTCTGGGAATCGAGCCAGCTTGGCATCAAAAATCCTTCTGTGTGGTTTTTCTGAACTGCCAGCAGCTTTGGGTCCTCTAGAGAGAGAGAGAGAGAATGAACACAAGAGTGAAAACAAGAGAGAAAAAGAGAGAGAGAGAGAGAGAACAACTTTCCTTAACTGCCTACTTGTAATTGCAGAGAAAGCTTAGTTTGCCTTTTCTGGCACTTTGCTATTCTTCAACTCTATGAGGAAAAAAGAATTAAGGGGGGGAAGCCTCTGAGAACATTGCTGAATACAAAATACCTGTGCTTAAGTTCCTTCTGTAGTTTAGCATCTAAGATATGGAGATTAGTTCTGCCTACCCTAAATGCATTTCTACTGAAAATGCTAATTTATTGTAATTGACATTGAAGTACACTAACACACCATCCTTATCTTTGCGTATATTTATCTCTCTTTCTCCGGCGTGCCTTACTTTATACCTAAATTTCTTCCCATTTCTCTGTCTTAATCGTTTCACCAATTTTATGGATTTGTGTCCATTTTCCAAGATTCATCTCAGGGGTCACCACTTCAAGAAAGCCTTCACTATTTGAAGACCCATACGTCCACTCCCCTCTCTCTCCCACGACATCATGTCCCACTGATCTAACTCTTTTATGAGTACACTTAATATACTATGGCTTATCATATGGCCCAATAGAATGTGATCCTTTCAAACAAATGTTTTATTTAGTTTTATATCTCAGTACCTTTATAGATTGCAGCCAGATGTGTTTGTTCAATTGTGCTCATGTTTGATTGCTACTCTCTTGAGAAAGCAACCACACTATGTCTAAACTGATGAGGCCAACCTTAGGATATGTACAATTTTGTCGGTAGAGGTAGGAAATGTTTTTGTCCCATCCAAATCCCCTTGCTCTTACAAGTATGCCCGACTTCAACTGCTATAAATTGGCACTGAGAGCTGGAACCTGCCTTGCCCACATCAGAGGTTGTTCAAAGAAATTTCTCCTCCCACCCCCAGTATAGCCCCCGCTATGTGCTTAATTGCATCTTCTCCAAAATTCAAAACTCTACCCTCCAGTACCTCAGGATGTAAGTGTATTTGGCTTTTAATGAGGGGATAAATAAAAATGAAGCCCTTAGGGTGGGCCTTCGTCCAACCTGACTGAAGTCCTTATAAGCAAAGGACGTGTGAACTCACTGGCAGACACAGGCTGCATGCCCATGAGGGAAAGCCCAGGTGAGGACGCAGTGGGGAGGTGGCCATCTGCAAGCCAATGACAGAGGTCTCAGAAGGAACCAAATCTGCCAACACCTGGATCTGGGATTTCCAGCCTCCAGAACTGTGAGAAAACGAAGCTTTGCTGTTTAAACCACGCAGTTCGTGGTGTTCTGCTGTGGTAATGCTAATGAACAAACAGCCCGCAACCAATGACTATCAGTAGCCAATGTTTAAATATCCCAGTTCCCTCAAATTTCAAGTAGGATACTCTGAGATGTGATTTCTACTCTATTTTCTCAGAGATTAAATTTAACTAATGTAATGAAACCACTCCAAGTAAACAGAAAAGACTCTATTAAAGCACAGAGTAGCTAAGATTCCTTTCTTTTTGTGAGATTCTCACAAAACACATTGTGGAAATTGACTCCTCCACTATCCCAAAACTATGTAATGTAACTTTATAAATGAAGTAGGAAAAAAAATGGATTTAGGACAAGAGTGTTAATTCAGACCACTTTAATTACCCTGAGACATGTATCAAATTTGTTACATTTATATTTAAAGTTATTTCTATTTTTAAAAAATTCAATGCACATATAAAATAGAATGAATAAAATATCTAAAATAAAGACCCCCAAACTTTTCATGATAGGTAAGAAATAATGCTATCGAGCAACTGGGGTATATTGTCACTGCAATTAAACTTGTAGCTATAAACTTAAAGATATATAAGGTAACTTAAGAAAAAATGGGTAATATAATTTTCATAATTTGAGTAATATACAATCAAAAGTGAAGGGACTTTTTCTAAGCATTAAAATTACAAATTTTATGTTACGTAGACTCAGTGCCTTTCAGTCGTGTTTTTAATTAGATATATCATGCAGAAGCAATGGAATATTGTTCAGTCTTAAAAAAGAGGCTAGTACTGTTATAACCACATGGTCTAATTTGAAGGACATTAAGCTGAGTATTAAAAGCCAGATATAGAAGGAAAAACACTGCAAGATTTCATTTATATTTGGAAATTCTGAAGGCATCAAATACGTAGAAATGGTAAAGCAGTGGTTCCAACTTCTTTTTATAGAGGCTATAGTGGCATCAATTAAATCTGAAGTTTTCAAAGTAAACGTTTTGGTCTTAGGACTCCTTTGCATTTTTAAAACTCAAGAACACTAAAAATCCTTCATACGTATGAGTTGTTATCTATCCATGTTTAGCATCTTGGCAATAGAAACTGAAAGATAGAATATAGGATTACAAATGCAGAAGTAGTATTACTGTGATACAGCCTTTGGAAACTCCCCTGTATGCCAGTAGAATTTAAAGAAGAAGTAGAATTTTAAAAGCCAAATAATATCTTCATAATATGAAAATAAATTTCACGAATCCCTAAAATGGCATTAAGGACTTCTAGAGATCTTTCAGCTGCACTTTGTCGTTTTGTAGTTTGCTTTTGTTTTTGTTTTTGACTTTGAATTTGGCAAGATGTGACAGCAAAAGCATAAGCAACAAAATAAATAAATGAATAAATTTTGTTTTGGTAACAATAAAAAGTTTTGTGCATCAAGAAACTGATGCATTTCTCCAGAGTGGGAGAAAATATTTGTAAATCATATACATGATAAAGGCCAAGTATCCAAAATATATACAGATATTACTAATCAACTGCAAAGATACAAACAAGTCAATTAATAAAAGGGCAAAGGGCTCAAATAGTCAATAGATGTAGTAGAGTGAGAAAACATTGGCCTTAAGTGCTATCTAGTTTCTTATAAGGTAGAGGTTACCTACCATAACAGACAATCAAGAAGGCCAGAGTCTGACTTTCTAGCTCATTGCCCTCTTCAGGAAGCCGGAGTGCCCCTCCACAGCTCCTGAGAAGTGCAGAGGACTTGCTTTGGGAGGTAGGCAGACTGTAAGAACAAACTGCCACCTGTCCACAAATGAACTGACTTTATCTGCTGCAAAGTGTGGAAAAGTTCCAGCCTAATAGTGGCGGTAAAGATTAGAAGAGACTGGTACCTCTAGAAAAGCAACAAGTTAAACTGTAAGTCAGAGTTTACAGTTTAAGAGCAATTTATGTCCCCAGGGAATAATGAAACAATAAAGCAATCAATTGGCAATTAGCAGAGACCACTAGCCTTCTCTGATACAAACTGAGATAGACAGTTTAACAGAGAAATCGTGCAAAAAAGACAATCAAATAGGTTTGATAAAACTCTCGTTGTTTCAGGAGACTCAAGCCTGTGACTTCTGGAAATATAGTCATTTAAATAGTATAGCCAGGGCACTAAATAAATAAGAATAAAGAAGAGTAGAAAATCAATATCCAGGTGACTTTTACATGTTTTAATAAATGTCTAGTTTTTAGCAAAATTTTACAAATAAACAACAAATCGTAACTCATAGTCACGGATGAAACAAAAGGCAACAGAAATTGATTTTGAAAAGCCCTAGATGGCTTCGAAACAAAAATGTCAAAACAGCTGATATAAATATATTCAAATACCTATGGAAAATTATTCTCAAAGAAGTACTATATGATAATGTCTCATCAAATAGAGGATTAAAATAAAGATATAAGAAGTATAACAAGTGAAAAATTCTGAAGCTAAATTTATGCCAAAGTTCAGCAATAGGTTTGAGCTGGCAGCTAGGAGTGAGCTTGAACCATAGTGATTTTGCCATTTGAAAAAAGGAAAAAACAAAATGAAGAAAAATGAATTGGTCTTCACAGAAACTCTTACTGATCAATAATTCACCAATGAATAAGAGGACTATCAGCAGAAGAACAGAGAAAGGAAGGATAGAAATGATATTCAAAGGAATGATAGTTGAAAACATCTTAAATTTGCTGAAAAACATTAATCAGTACATCCAAGCATGTCAGAAAATTCTTCCTAGGATGAACACAAAAATACCCACACTAGACACATCAAAGTAAGAACGTCAAAAGACAAAGAGAATCTTGACAGCAGCAAGAGGAAAACAAGTCATCACAAGGAAACTCTGATCATGTCAACAGCTGATTTCTCATCAGAACAATTGAGTCCAGAAGGAGGTAGAATGACATTCAAAGTTGTTTTTTTTTTTATCCAAAAACATTATACTCAGCAAAACTACCTTATAATTTCTCAAACTACCTTTCAAAATGAAGGCAAAAAATTGACATTCACATATAAATGAAAATGGACAGATTTTCAGTAGCGGATCTACTTTCCAAGAAATACCAAAATAATTTCTTCAGGCTGAAAGCATTTAGGAACAAAGAGTATTTTGAATCCATATTAAAATCAGAGAGTGCCAGTAAAATAATTGTGTGATTTTAAGGCACATGAAAAAATGCTCAGTGTCATTAGCCATAAGGAAAATTCAAATCAAGGCCAAAATGAGATATATCTCCATACATACCTTAGTATTTATGGTCAGAAAAACAGGTAGTAGAACGTGAAAAAGATGTGAAGAATCTGGAACTACCATATAGTGATGGTCGGAATTGAAAATGGTGCATTTTGGAAAATAGTATGACAATTCCTCAAAGGCTAACCATAGAATTACCTTATCCGGCAGCCATTTCATTCTTAGATATATACCGGAAAGAAATGAAAAGAAATCGTCACACGGAAACTTGCACATGAATGTTCACAGCAGCAGTATTCCTAAACACCCCAGAGTGGAGACAACTTAAATGTCTAGAAATAGATAAATCAGGTACAATAACAAAGAAATAAAATCGGTACCTTCATACAACGCAATATTGTGTCATTAGAAAAAATGAGGTATCAATACTACAGAGAATCCTGAAAGCACGCAAAGTGAAAGAACCCAGTAACAAAGACCATATGTTTTATAATTATATGAAATGTCCAGACTAGGCAAATCTCTAGAACCAGGAAATAGATTCCTGATTGCTTTGGGGTGGGTTGGGTGCCTGTAGGGGGGAGTGGGAATTGACTGCTGATGGATATGGGGTTACTTTGGGGGTAATGAAAACCTTCTAAAATTAGATTCGAATAATATCGTCACAACATTGTGAAGATGCTAAAAACCACCGGAGTTTAGACTTTAAGTGGATGAATTGTGTGTCACATGAATTGTATCTCAAGAAATCAACAAGAAACAACAATTTTAATTTGTTCAAGAGATGGAGGAAACAACACTTTAGTTTTGCACGACATAAACTGTGAAAAGAAAATAAAAATCCTATCAGATCAAAATTGTTTGCACGGGCTGTTTGACCAGGTCTTCCCTTTGCATCTTCATGCCACTTTGGTAAATGTTTACCCAAAAAATAGCCCCACATTTTCTAGGGTTCTGGATTGACCTTTCCTTCACTGTGGTAAAATATATATAATATGAAATTCCCCCTTTTGCTCATTCTTGAGGGTACCATTCAGTGGCATTATAGACATGCACATTCTTGTGACCCGACAACCTGTTATGAGGACATTTAATATCAACGTTTGAGGCACCACAAAGATAGGAACACACTTCACTTATTGGGCATCTCCATTTGCCTGGGACAGATTTGGTTTATATCCGCTGTCTAGCTTAATTATTAACAATGCCCTCTTTCATTAAGAGTGTTCTAATTTGGAAGATAAAATACAGAATTACCATAAACCAATTCCTACCTCTCTCTCACGTTCTTCTCTTTTGCTATTTCCTCATCCTGGAACTGGACTTCTTGACTTTCTCTCCCTGGCAAACCACCGAAGGCCTTGTTCAGGTCACCACCCCTCTGCGGCCTCCTTTAAACTCTGAACTATCTAATTACTCCCTGGTCTGTATCTGCACTCCATTTTTAAAATATAAATCTCAGAGGAAATTAGATTTTTCCTATTATGCTGAAAAAGCCTCCAGGATTTAGGATTTAAAGTTACACCTACTTAAAAAATCATTTTACTCTCTCTACTGCTTACGTAATGTACAGCACACGGAACACACTCGGATGTTTGTTGAATGAATTCATATTTAATGATTTATGCTTTCTACAACAGATGATCCAAGAGGCACTGCAGAAGTGGTAAAATCTAACTATGTTTATTAGAGAAGCCTCCTTCTGTGCAATGTTTCATTACCATTTAAAATAAGTTCTCACACACACAACAGAAACATGAAAACCCCTCTTCCTCCTAGCAACTTAACAAACAAACAAGGTGGGGGTTGTCAAGCTTGACAAAGTACTACTTCCCATGGAGAATTTTGTTCTTTTCTCTCATTTGTCTATCCCTGTATAGAAGCTTTTGACCCAATTTAGCATGGATAAATGACCCATGATGTGAAATTTCCCAACAGTTTAATAATGCATTTAACTCAAAGTGACACTTGCTTGCAGCTGCCTTAAAGCACTTTGGAGGCCGATATATGTCTCTTTGAAATGATGGATAGTGAGAAGGCAGGCCCGCATGAAACTCCCCCCAACCATCTCCCCTAGGGAAGAAGGGAGGAAATTCTCTTCACATTGCTCACAGCAAATTCAGAACTTGTGATCCTTAATTTGATATATGCAATTTCCAGTGTCATTTACAGTTATGAACATTAGGTTAATTGTAGTTTGAAGCTTTTTGTACCCTGTATAATACTCCGTTCTTTTCTGTCATACATTTAAAAGGTTTTTGATTTTCCCCTATAAAACTTCAAGAGTAGAATGCTTGCTGTTTGCTTTAAATACTTCCATAATCTACAAAACAATGTAGCTGAAGCAAAATTGTTCTGCGTCACTTTAAAATTATATGCCAGGGAGGAGAAGTCTTTGTTTTTGTTAAACGCAATAAGCACAAAATCAATAAATTCAAACACAGGTTGTTGATCATGTTTAATACTCTGGTTAAAAAAGGAAGATGAAAAAGGATGAACTGCCTATTTTCTGATTTCACTTTCTACTTTTTTGGAACCACATTCCATATCTTGTAACAACATGTTTTGTGGTAGATATTGAGAACAAACAATTTTGCTATTGTATATGATCACATAATCTTTTTATGGCCCTTTAGAGGATACAATAACCAATATAAAAATGTTTTGAACTGTTCTGTATCTGCAAAGTTGTTTTATTCAACTATATTCTTTGAGTTTGGAAACTACTTTGGGAGACATTTCAACACTTTAGCAATCAATAAAGTCTGATTTAAAGTGCTGGTATATTCATTTACTGAGTTTAATACACTCAAAAAATTATATCCACATGGGAGGGATGTATAGAATTTTAGTGAGAATACAAAATAGAATTGAGTGAAAGAAGGCCAGGGATATGCTGTCTGGAGGCCACAGCCTGCCAAATTCCTAAACCAGACCGCTAACATCCCAAACAGATCGAATCTTGTTTCACAGACTGTGTTTTGTTTTGTTGTCATAGTGATCTGAAATTTTCAATAGATACAGCTTGAATTTGTAGATGGGAAAAAGCACACATACATGCACACACACACAATCAAACGTAAGCAGCAAAGAGTAAGGCACTGATATTTAGATCACCAAAAGTGATAATACTGGTGCCTTCAAATACGAAATTCCAGCGGACTCCAAACCTGAGCCTATCACGACTCTTGATCCAGAGTTTTGAGTCAGTAGCAGCCTCACTGTTAGGCCCACTTCACTCTTGGCTTTACCTTGACTTTTGATGCTTATACGGTATGTGCCAACCACGGTGGTTCCAACCAACATTCCCTAAGGTTTTCCTTTCCCCCATCAAATAGTTCAATTGAAGGCAAGTTTGACTTCAGTCATGAACTGGCAGCTCTTCCCTTCCCATTGTATGGCATGAATTCTGGTTTTTATACATTGGTCTCTTTTTCAGTTTTTACATCTGTTCATGCCACTGTGGTCTCCTGATCAGATGCCAAAGTTTCCACGAATATTCTGTTAATGAACTTCTTCAACGTGATCCAGTAAGCACCTAAATTTCCCTTCGTTGTTTTATCCACTTATTTGGCTATTCATCCTAAACAAGTCAGACAGACAGATGACTCAAAGATAGAATAAAATCATTGAAAAATGCTGACTTTGTCAGTGTAGGTTAGGAAATGAACTCAAATTTTCTGTGCCTATTTTCTCATTTATAAATATATATGTTAAGTATTGATGTCCTACAACATTATTATAAGAATTTCATGAGATAACATATATGGAAACATATGGCCTGATGTCTAACTCACAGTAAAGGCTTTGGTAAAAACAAACAAACAAAACACGAGTATTAACTCCAAAGTAATAATCCCTGGGTTTAAATTCCAAGGACTTCCTATACTAATTGTGTGACTTTGGAAAATACAGATAAAAAATGTACTAAGACACAGTGCATGAGCTCTGCTGGATGAATTTAAGATAAATTTTTAACCCCCAAATGATTGCTAGTTAGTTATTTATTCTTTCTGGTTTTAGACTTCTTATCTGAAAAATGGGGATCATAAAAGTAGCTTATCCCTAGGTTAGGTGTGCGGATTCATTAGGATTCATTACCTGAATACATAAGCATGACAGTTAACGATTATTGTTAGCTCTGTTCACTACTTTCAGAGCAGAAGGAGGTGGTTGGGGAGGAGAAGTAATTGCTATTAATTAATTTCATGTTTTTCTCAGTGTGCATACCTCTGTATGCGTTCACATACAACATTTAATGGTGAAGAAAGTTTAGGTATGTGTTGAATAAAATTTTATTTTACAATAACTAATTAAACTTTTTAAGGTATCTGCTGTATAACATTGCTTTATCAAGAATCACAGCCTAAGCAAATATTGACATGGAAGCTACAGTTCAGTGAGAATGACGATGTTATAAGCACCAGAGTTTTATTTAGCAAATGCTGTGGTTTCCTCTTTTCTCCTGTTTCCTATTTTGGGCCAGCGCATCCATTCCCAAGCTACAGAAAAGGTTGGTTCATATTTTCTCCGATTCATCACATAATTGTAATTTCATCTAGTAAGGAAATTACCTTGTTTTCATGTACTTTATGACATTCCATTTTCAAAATTCCCAGTTAGAATATGTTTAAGGATTCTAATTGTCAGGTGAGAAAATGAAAATTAGAGCGATTAAGCCTCATGTCTAATGGTAGTGACAAATTTGAAACTCTCAACCTCTGGACATTCTTATCTCTGAGGGTCCAGATTATTTTTCCTGGTTCCACAGTTACTCATCTTGAATTCAGCCTCCTCCTCTCTTCAAAACAAAGAAATCTGTCCATAAAAAAAAAAAAAAAGGAAAAAGAAAAGTCTGATTATATGAAGCTGAGAAATGTTAGTTTTTGCTTCCCCGCCCCAAATTATCCAGGCATTTGTCGCTTCAACTACTGTATATGAAATAGCTGGCCTTAGAATAAAATTTCATCTGATATTAATGTGCTTATGTTGTTATTTGACCCTACAAAAAATTAGTACAGTCACTTTTTTTAGTAATTATATTATGCAATTAGAAATACATTCATGCCCACATCACAATTTATACAGACAGAGCAACATGAGCACCTTTCTGAGATAGGAGCATTTATAAATTTCATAAGGGAAAGGGCCCTGAGAAGTATTTCTTGGGCTTATACGTGATCAATTATTTGAGAAGCTTCTGCGGAGTAGGGAAAATGCTTAAATGTAATGTATGAAAAATCTGAATACAGGTCTCAGTTCTCTTTGTGTAAACGGCATGTCCTTGAGTAAACTGATTCTCTGAATCTCCCCATTTCTTCATTTATAACATTTGAAACATGATTAAAAAAACATGCATCACCATATTAGAGTGTCTGAGGCTTTGAGTGAAGCAAACCTGGGTCATGACCTTGGCTTTCAAGTTCCAGTTGTATAACCTGAGTAAGTTCTCCCTACCTCTATGTCTTATCTCCAAAATGGGGATTTTTAACTTTACTTACATTAATTTCAAAGCTTGAATGAGTTCAGCATAATCGTAGCATTTCATTTGTGGAACACCAGGCACAAAATGAAAATTCAAAATATGATAGCTATTTTGGCACAATAGATACATGAATATGTTTTATGAAGTATAAATGACTCATCATGGTTAATAATTATGTTATTGAATGAGTCTATTCCAAAGTACTTCTGAGAACTAAGATAGTACTGGTCTGGGGAGACAAAAATTATGAAAAACTTAAGTTTGTGCCATTTCTACTTCAATGAGCTTGTAAGATTGGCCTCAATCCATCAAGCTAGACCAGTGCAATGTGGAAAAGTTACATTATTCTAAAAAATAACATTGGAACCACTAGGATACAAGAGGGCCAAATGGTTATTGTTGCCATGAGGTGTTAAGGCATTTTATTTAATAACATAAGTTCTACTTCTCTAGATTTTGAATTTTTAAAAATTTTTATTGTTGCTTAATAGACACACATTTTGGGGATACAGTGATAAGTTAATACATTCAGATAATTTATAAAGGTCAAATCAGTGTAATTGGGATATATCTATCCCAAATACTAAATATTTATCTATCACTAAATACTTGTCTTCTGTTTATGCTAGAAACATTAAAATTATTCTCCTCTGGCTATTCTTGATCTGAACGCTCATTTATTGGGACAGCCTCTCTCCCTTCAGGTCAGAGCTTGAGAAACTGGATCCTGCCTTAGGTATCTTTCTGTCCCTGAAACATTACTGAACTCTCTGTAAAAATGCAAGTTCATGTATAAAACTGGAACAGTTTTTCTCTAAAAATGATATATGCAATTATTCGGTAGCATTGGTTCTTGTTACATATTAGCTATTTAAGATTACCCATAGTAACTAAGGGTTTCAAACAGAATATAGACATTTCATGTTTCCCGTTATCCTCTTTGCTGTGTGTTAAGGATAATGAAAGTGACAGCACAGTCAGTGAAGAGGAAAGCTCAATATGTCAAATGCTTATTTACTTGCTACTGTGAAATTCATTGCCAGTATTGAAATCGTAAATAGCATGTGTATTGCAAATACTAATTTTTTCTTTTTCTCCCATCCTTCCTCCCTCTTCCCTCCTTTGCTTTGTTCTTCATTCCTTCTTCTCTTCCTCTTTTTCTTCCTCCCCCTCCAATGCCCGACTTCCTCTCTCACCTTTCTCCTTCCTTCTTGTCTCCTCCCTCTTTCCCTCCCCCTCTCTCTACCTCTCTCTCCCTCGCCCCCTTCCTTCTTTATCTTTCTCTGTTTTCAGGAATTATGATTCATTCTCATTGTATTATTCCTCCTACTTCAAAAGTACCACAGGAATTAGAACACTATGATATAATTTTTTAATAATTTCCTCAGTTTCCTGGGAATGAAATCTCTGCTCTTATAGCTCAGCTACACTCAGAATTCTTCCTCCAACATTGTGGTTTGTTATATACCTAGAGGAGAAAAACTGATGTATTATGGGACTTAGTGTTGTCATCTCTCAGGGATCACAATCCCACTGTGCTTATTCCCAATGTCTGAATAAGACTTATTATGTCTTTTGCCCATTGATTCTTGTGGGAGGATAATTCCAATTCCTGTTAGTTCATCATGGCCAGATGCAGAAGTAATTTATCATAACTTTTAATTTCCCCTCCACCTTCCTTCTAGTTCTGAGCCCCTTCATGTCCAGTGTAACCATAATTAATATGAAGTAACAATGTATTATGTAGCTATTATAGTAGTTTTTGACTTAAATTCTTAAATGACTTTCCATATCTATTAAATGTTGCTATTCAATATTTAGGAAAAAGAGTAAGCACAGAAACAAATGCTTCATTATCATAAGATAGAACATGAAAAATAGGCACCTTTCTTCTTAATATGAAATCCATTGTAGCATTTCTTTTTATTGTTTAGCATCTTAACTCTTGTTCAATAAACACAATAACTGAAGACTTGAGTTTTGTAGAAAGTTTATTTTTTTAACTGTCAAGGCTAACCGTAATTATGTTACAGACATAAAAGACAGTTAGCCTTTTAACTGTCAAGGCTAACAGTAATTATGTGCATGTAGTCTTTGTAAATCTGCTGCATATGATCTTTTCACCAAGAGCAATTCTTTTTATTCTATTATAACTGCATTTGCTGTCTTTAGTAATAGTATAGTATAGTAATTAGGAGGTAAGAGTGAAAAACCCCAGCTTAGAATCTAGAAATTTGTAAATACTCTCCTTTTTTTCTGATCCCCAACAGTCTTTAATATTGGTAGAATGTGGCTAGATAGTCTTCCAGAACGCTAATGATATTAGTGACAACCAAGTTACCCACGCGGATAAGAACGAATAAGGTGGATATTTAGAAGTGGACCCAGAAATGGAAATGAGAGAAAGAAAAATACCAGTGAAAACAAGTCTTATGTTTCTTTATTTTATGGGTTCTATTCTGATAGAAAATCTGGAAGTCTGATTGACAGTTGAAACTAGTCTACAAACAGCGTCATGTGATATAATAACAATTTGGGCAGAGAAGAGGAACAACATGATTGAACAGCATGAAGAGAACAAATGGGCACTAACTGTGGCATTCCAGGAGAAACACTTGTAACATTTCAACTGAGGGAGGGTGTGCAGAGTAAATGGAAGGCCAATTACATTGATTATAGCAGCTGCAAATATGTGTGGCTACCTTCACGCTTCAATGATGCTGTAATTATGTGTCTAAGAAATGCTGTATGCAGGCAACCTCATTCTTACTTCCATCTTGCTGTTTATCTCCTGCCATTTGAACCTGCACTGTTACAAGTGGTGAAGTATGTGTTGTAACACAAACAGTACCCCTGCCGAATTCCCATTAAAGTAGCAGACTTTTTTAAAAAGAACATTTTACAGATTCTATTTCTAGTAAAAATTTAGTTGTTAGCAAATCAATTTGTGCTAACAGAGCACTTTAACAAATTTAATGCCGTAAAAGTAAATCTACTATCTGACCTTAAGGCCTAGGGTAAAATTGCGAAATAGTGATTAGAGATGGTCTGCTCATAATTATTCCCTGATATTGTATGCTTTCTACAATCTCTGTAGGAGCATATAATTGGAGAATTAGAGGACTCATATGAATATTTCAATACCATGAAGATGTTACACGTCATTCATTTTTACCTTGTTTACTGTTAGTATTTGTACCTGTCCAAGATATCCATTTTACTCATGAACATATGAAATAACTATTGGAATAATCTTTGATGAGTCAGATTTGATAAAGAGTTGATCGCCAAAATGGTTTCAAAATGACAAGATGAGTTTTCTTCACATTTCAGAATCATCTCCTTTCATTACCACATATAAGTAACTCCTATTTGGATCAAGAGTTTCCCTCCTTCCATTATTCTAAATTGCACTTCAGAAGAATAATGCTGATGCTCAGAGGATGCCCTGAAGGTCACAGCCTAAGGCTAGAAGCAAGGGTCCTAGAAGTAGAAGAAAGCAATCAATAAAATAACACTACTGAGATGGACTAAGCCAAATAAGATGAGGGTTTGGCTGGGAATTTGGTGACCTGCCAGAGTAAAAATGACCAGAACTTGGTAACGAATGGAGCCAAGGGAAATAGAGAAATCTAGCATGATTTTCACATTTCTATTTTGTTACATGAGGGAATGGTGATGATATTATTGAGATGGTTTTAGAGGAAGAAAATGAGTTCAATTTTCAACCTGAACTTGAAGTGTCAGTGGGATATTTCTCTACAAAGATGTATGTTGTTTCCCTCCCAAGAAAAAATGGGGAAGGTCAAAGGAAAAAACTGGGGACTTTGCCGAAGGCTAGAAAATGCATCTACAACTTCAATCTTCTTGAAATATTCTGAGAAAAAATTAGGTATGCCAAGACAACTGCTTCTCTTCCCTATATAATTATTTCCCTGAATCTCTTTTAATGGAACATTTGTATCCTAAAATTTAAAAAAAAAAAAGTGTACTTCGGTGTTTAAATTAACACATCATGGCTTGGCTAAAAATTTAAATGATTTTTAAAAATTAGGTTCAAAATATGGAAGCCTTTCTGACAATTAAAGTTGTAATGCTGCTACTTTGGAATTCTAGGCACCTGGAAAGAGCTGCAAAAAGGTAATTATATTCGTTGTAAATTTACATGCAATGCGTATCCTGGTAAGCATTCTGCAGGAAGACACAGGTGCTTAAATTAATAAACATTAGGAAATCAGCAAGAGAATTAAACTACACTAGATATTGTTTCCAAACTAATTACTTAATAATTGAACATCTCCGTACACCTGGTCCCAAATCAAGGGATTCCATGACCTCCGGGGGTTGGGGGTTCACATTTTATCATTTCATATCAGATCTGTATCGTGCAGGGCAATGAACTGGGTAGTTGTCGGAGGGCAGTTTAAATTTCCCTGAAGTTCTTCTGAAATTTCACAAATCAAACATTTACACTTGTAAAGCAGGGGTGTAATTAATTGTTAAGAAGGTTTGTTAGTACTCAAACTTGAAAACAAACAAGGCCTACTGCAAAGGCAAGTTCCCTGACAGAACTTTTAAAGAGACGTCAACTGAGTGATTACTCATGGGCTTGACACAACAATTGCAATACTCTCACCTTTAAAACAATGTTGTCTCCTTGTTTTAAGATCTTTCTAAAGGCTAAGCTCCCCAGAACCCCAAGAGGCCTTTTATTTCTACCCTGAGTATTGGTATTCTGAAAACTACATATTAGTGTGAGAAATTTCAAGAGACTCCTTTGCAGAGTAAGCTGTATCAAAGAATCTGTGTACGTTTCTCTCTACACAAGATTATTAAAAACATGGCAACAATTAGAGGAATGATTCCATTTTATATTATATCTAGCACATAGCACATTAGGCATTCACAACATATTTATTGAAAATTTAATAGGTGAATGAAAAAATGACTAAAGGAATAACTCATTAAATAAATGCATTGATAAACTCATAACTGTGATAATTTTCTGACTTCCCAATAGTAGTGACATCACTACTCAATTCTTGAGTAGCAGCTACTCAATTCTTCACCCATTCATAACAATGCTGCAACTGCTTTCCCCTGAAATTAACTCGTCACCTAATAAGCTATCATTTGAAAGAGCTTAGGAAATTTCACTTCAAAATATAACTCCTTGGGATAAAGAGTATTTGGAGATCAACAGGCACCAGAGGGAGCTTTCCCTCTATCTGCATAAAGCAAGACAAATCCATCAAAAAAAAAAAAAATAGCCTTTCCTTCCCCTCCCTGTTATCTGGATATATTATGGGGAAGAAAATCAAAACTGCAACCAGATCTGGCCTGACCTGTTTTAAAGATACTATCTGACTCTCAATCTGAATTTAATTTCCAAAGACAACCATTTACAAGTCAATCTGTTTCTGCTGCCCGTCCATTCATTTTCTCAAGTATTCATCCTCCTTGGCAACCATTTATTACCCCTAAACAGAATTATCTCTATTCCTTATCTCCCTCTCCCCTCTAAAATGAGGGCATGTAAACTTCGGACTCCACTGGGATACTGGTTAATCACTCTGTGATTTTTCTGTGCACATATTAAATAAATTTGTAATCTCTTTCTTTTATTAATCTGCTTTATTATGAGTTGAGCTTTCAATGAACCCTCCAGGGGTGAAGGGAAACATTTCCAGCTCTCCCACACGTTCATTGGTGGATACAGAAAAGATCATGCTTGCTCCAAATCATGACATTCAAGGAATAGATTGAACTCTTAAATGTTTTTTGTGCATTCATTGAAAGGTTGACCAGTAACCTAATCTCAGATGTATCAGCTACAATAAGAATTAAACAACATAAAGAAATCAGAAATATTACATTCAAATCATGCTTTATCAATTTTTAAATTAATCCCATCAATTTTTGCACCAGGAAAGAGCAGGGAAACCATTATTTATGGAGCCCTAATGAACATGTACTAACATTCTATGAATATCATCTTGATATGGTCTACTACAGGGAAAATTAGACAAGACTCTCTTTTGTTTAACAGATGAGGCAACTGAGGTTTAGAGAGGTTAATATATTTTTTTTAGAATCCAGCTCAGAAATGATAGAACTGGAGTCTGGCTGTGACTCCAAATGCCATGTTCTTTGTATGCTATGGCATTTCTTGCATTCTCTGTAGTGTACTAGATGTTATAACTTAATCCTAGTCCAAAGGATCAAATCTGTTTTCCCTAAGATTGACCAATTATTGAATAATTATATCGAAGTTCTCCCATAGATAGCGTGACATTTATTTTCCAATCCAATTTTTCTGCCACCTACCTACTTCTTAACGCTTACATATAGTGCTGGGAAAGAGGTTGGTGGACTATTTATAATTATCCTGTGGTTTTAAAAGAGGAAAACAAATATGAACTTGCCTGATAATTTTAATTACGTATTTTAGGTTACATAAAATAATTAGTGTTTTTGTCTATTTTTGTGTATTATTTTTTTGAGTGTGATCCTTCTTTAAGTAATTTTCACGATGAATTCCAGGCTCCTTCTTACTTGTCTCACAGTAGAAAATGGTTTCTCTCCTTCTACTTTTCTCATCTCTCCTGCTGCAAACCAGGCAATCCTTTGTTAATTTTTTTTTCATTGTGCATTATAAAATTCATCTTCCCATTTAGCTTCCCCTCAGTGTCAGAAGATGATAGTCTTCCCCTCTTTCTTTCTTTTCTTTTCTTTTCCTTTTTTCAGACAGAGTCTCACTTTATTGCCCTGGTAGAGTGCTGTGGCATTACAGCTCACACCAACCTCCAACTCCTGGGCTTAGGCGATTCTCCTGCCTCAGTCTCCTGAGAAGCTGGGATTACAGGTGCCCACCACACCATCCGGCTATTTTTTGTTGCAGTTTGGCCAGGGTCAGGTTTGAACCCCCCACCCTCAGTATATGGGGCCGGCACCCTACTCACTGAGCCACAGGTGCCACCCTTCCCCTCTTTCTTGAATTTCTGTCCTACGTTGCTCGCGAGTTGAATGATTTCATCTATAAGGAAGGTGTGTCTACACTTTTTCTCTATAATTCTTCCTATCTAATGAGTAGAGGATGTAGCTGTTCACAACTGCAACTTCCATCATCCAGAGAATAATTTGTAGGACCTCCTTATAAATCCATGACATCCACAGTACCAATCAGTCTGTCTACTTCTCCCATAAACTTGGTATAGTCTAAAATAATTGTCAGTTTTTCAAATTGGACAGGCTGATTCTTCTTATAACCAGTGATCAACTGTGTTTGAAGGCCAAGGAATGTACTCAACATTGTCACTAACCTCTTGTCATGGAATGAGAGGCACATCATTTTTATATCACGTTGACCATCGCATAAGGCATTTTCCTGAAGTTTCTTCTTTCTCATATCACTTGTAAAACCCTTGCCAGAAGACATAGCTGTTCCTGTTACATGTATTTTCACTTTATGCAATTCCCAAACAGGTTGAAGGCTTGTGTAAAATCTGTCAGAGTAGATGTGATAGCCTGAACCACTCATATGTGCTTGAAAAACTTATGCCAAATGATTCACTATTTGAGACATAAATGGCAAATCAGGCCCAATAAGACTGTCTGTTGTTGTCTTGCCATAATAGGGTACATGGGAAAACATACAACCATTTTCTGAATCACAAAGGCAAAAAATCATAGGCTTTCACTTTGTTGGCTCCTTCAGATTACAACACTTGAATTGAATCTTGCCTTCGAAACCTGCTGTGCTCTCATCTACAGCCACATTTCTTCCTGGAATATAAAATACTTTGCATTTATTGTTAATACACTCACTAACATTCTTCACCTTGCTCCCTTGGGTACACACACTCCCTTGAGCTGCTTCAACAAGACGAACTAAGTGTAGCATCCAAAATATTTGGAAAAAAACAGAGATAAAAGAAAA
>CAUYQV010072325.1:0-69018 GCA_963574575.1 Galagoides demidoff | reverse complement strand
AAGTGTTCCCTTTTCTCCACATCCATGCCAGCATCTCTGGTTTTGGCATTTTGTGATATGGGCTAATCTTATTGGAGTTATGTGATATCTCAAAGTAGTTTTGATTTGCATTTCTCTAATAATTAAGGATGGTGAGCATTTCTTAGTTATTGCGTTAAGACCCTTATATTCTACACCTAGTACATTTCACATGTGCCCTTGTAAGATGCACTGTAGGTGTGGTCCCACCAATTCTTGATCAAAGCAAGTTCTATCTTTCAATTGAACAGTGAATGGTAAACAGTGTTACCAGGTATCAAAGATGTCAATTTCTATAGATAGACTTTATAAAATGTTACAACAATAACCTTCATGGAAATTTTGAAAAATAATATAGCAGCAACAAAAACACTTTGTTGAGGGAAAACAATATTCCGTAAAGAAGAGAAATTGAAAGAAGAAGAGAAAGCACAGTTAATGATCAATTATGAGAGATAGTTTCCAAATGCTCATTCAGTTAATTAAAGCAATAAAAATTAAGAAACCTTAATTACTTACAAACTACAAAATCTTACCATCTGAAAGTAATTAATACAGAAGGAGACTGATCTAATAATAATGAGAAGGTTTAAGGAGTAACAAAAGAGAAAACTAACATATTACTCCTTGTAAAGGTTTAAAGAAAGAGTGCATGCATTAACTACCCACTGTCCAAATTAATCTGGACATCTGATGAATATTATCAGTGAGTGTTAGTTAATAAGACAGAGGCAAGGAAAAAAAAGAAAAAAACTTTTGGCCAGAACAATTTAAGATGCCATTTGATTAGATACTACTTAACATCCAGGGAACCTAAGTAGGCTTGAAATGGATCCTTCTTTGCCTTTATAAATTTGCACTAAACTTCCATAAAAATGTTAATATTTTTATGGACTTAATATCCATGACTTTTAGAAAGTAGAAGTTGTCTCTTCCCTCATGTGAATCATCATGTAGATAAATAAAAGTGAAATTAGTGAAGAATTCTTATCTGATTATATAGTCTTCTACCACATAATCTCTAATTCCAGTTCAGCAAAACTGATAGACATTAGCTAAATTTTATTTTTGCTTGTTCTGAAGTTTCTCTTTTCATTCTCCTCTCCTTGCTTCTGAAACCCCCTTTCTAGGCTTATATACTAATTCCTTTTCCTACAAGGCATTTAATTAGCCAGTTACCATACCTTGCCATTGGTAGCACTACCAAGGTAAGGGAGCTGGTAACACTGGAAGACTGAACAAGCCACAACATTTCCTTCCAAAGGTATTTAGAATTCTGTGCCAGAAAGCAGGTTGAACAGAGAGTGCTTGAAGTACAATGGTGAAATGACCCTCTTATTTCAAAGCAGACAGTAAACCCAGAGGTGGCAGGAAGGTAACAGTGTTAAATCCACCAGGTAACTGAGTAACTATTTTCTGGGTGGCCTTGAAGGAAGGAAGGCAGGTGGCCTGCATTTTTCTGCCTGCAGACACTTCATTCTGACATCTTCCTTCGTCTCCATGGGAGCACAGAACTGCCCAGAGAGCATTGCAATGCTAGGCCTGACCAGCCCTCTGCAGTGGAAATTTTAGAGCCATTGACCTTATTTTTCTAATGGAAAGTGAAGACCTAAAACTTGGACTCCAATGCAGGTCCGGGGTATGTTTTTCTGGGGCAGCGTTGTCCAGGCACATGTGTGAGCACCTCTCACCGGCACACCATCACCTTGCCCAGTTCTAAGAATAGGAAGCCAAACTCCACATGAACACTGGGCAGAGAAACAAGACAGGCAGAGCAGACAAGCCCTGGTGAGTTGTCTTTGACGCCAGGGCACACATGGTACCCTGGGCCATCCAAGGGAGGTGTGACACTGTTTACCAGGCAGAGTGGCTGCTGCAGCCTGGCTCCCTACGCCCTGTCTGGTCTATGAAATTTGATCTAAATCACAGGAGGCAAAAACATATTACTCTGACCACAATTCACATTCCGTAGGAGGAGACAGGATTAGAACATTTCTATTCTTGCCCAATGCTACTAAATTTAAAGTCAATTTAACTGTTCAGTGCAGTCTTCTTTCAAAAGGCCAAAGGAAAGCATCATTTGCTGGTTACAAGATGCTCTGAAATATCAGCGTGTGCTGTATTGCTGAACAAAGAAAGATACGTGGTCCCAAACAAGGAGGCAAACTCATAGCTGAGGCTACAGGCAGACACCTCCATCTATAACTTTGTTCATACTTTCACTCATTTATGTATGCATGTATTTGGACAACAAATTTTAAGCTACTGTGTAGAACATGAGGATGAATGAGGTCCAGTGCTGGCCCTTGAGAGGCAGACCGTCTAATAAAGGAGACAGGCACACACACAAATAGGGACAACTCTCCATCAGATGAAATCTGGGGCGCTAATGGGTCCCCATCCCCTTCTACTTTTGCACTCTTCTCAGCTACTCTCAAGTCTAGAATTCTTCATTTCCTGTTACTGAAGGATCTTCCTTATCATTTAAAAGGCAACTCAAACGAAACTATTTAGCATTCCTCCTTCAGGAAGCCCAACTTGATTTACCAAGTAGAAAACAAGAAGCATTTTATGCCAAACCTTTTGAATGCTCTCTTCTTTGGGGGCCTTTTCCAGGCTTCAATCCCTACCCAACTCCCCTTTACCACCTTCATAACCAGTCTTATTATATAACAAATAATTTTTTAGGTTGTGTTTAATTTCATGAGGAGATCAGCATAGTGACCAGTTTTTCAACCTTCTCAAGCCATTTGGGAATCTTGGTGCCTTGTACAGGCTATCAAGTGGGACCAATTTACCCCCAGGCCGGAACTTTGTGACAGGTCCCTGGGGGAAGGTTCCCCTTCCTCCGTTCAGCACAGGACCACTAAAGATCCCTGGAGAGAAACATGGGTAGAAGTTGTAGCATGTAAGGTCTTTGTTTGGAATGAATTTTTATTTCTGCTCATTCACTGGTCTGAGGAAACTAAATCTAAGTAAGGGTTATTTTTTTACCTCTTCTTGTAATAATATTATACATTATTATTTTATAGGAGTGAAAAAGTCAGGCTCTAGGTCTAAGGGATGACCTTGAATTTACTGCGGCACTTGTATTTGGGGAGTTTGCGCCATCAAATGACGGAACAAGGAGTCCTTTTTTTCACCTCCTTCTTCTACCCTTTCCATGGCTGACTGATTAAAAAGTAGAGGTTCCATTCTGTGATGTCGTGAGCCTCTCTCCCTTCACCACCACCAATGACTGGTGCAGTAGGTTAATATTTAAGGTAAAGCAGCTCTCGGGTAGGTAGTACCTCAAAGGTCTTCGTCCATTTCTGTATATGTCCTCTTCTCCCCAGAGAAAATGAGTGAAACAGGAAAGGAGGATGAGGAATTGAAGAATAAGAGTTAATATTGGGGTTTGGAGAGGGTTACAGGGAAACTTGAGAAATGACCTCTTAAAATAGAATCCAAGGAAGGACTAAATATTATTTGCACAGAATAAAAAAGCACAAAGGAAAGAATTTGAATTACTTAGAGTTGTCAGCAAAGAATTCCACACTTCTAAACTGTAGTGATCTGTACTAGGAGGGAACAAGCCCCTGGCCGGGCCTCCCGCACCCCTGGGCGCCTGAAACAGGAGACTGTGCTCCAAGCACACTGAAACTGCATCAGCTGAAATGGTATTTTCTTTCCATGGAAAAATTATAGTAAAGAGATTAGGGTATGAGTTAGCACATTTCAAAGGAAAATAAACATTTATTGCAATAAATAACCCATAAAATAGGCCTTATAATACTCTCCTCTAAAAATACTCTCATAAATTGGAAAAATGGTGAAACTTCTTTTCACGACATTTGAATTTTTACAGAGCATTAGATCAGTGATTAGAAAATTTCACTGCTAATTTAGAGTCTGAATTGCCTCACTGCCTGGCCCTCAGCTGACCACCTACCCTCTTGGTGATCCACATCTTTCTCTGCAAAACGGGATACTTCTCTCCTTTCTGAGGGCATATTCTAAAATAAGTAAAAATGAGAGGTTTATCTCTTAGAAAACATGATGATAACATATCAGTTTTGTTTTCATACACAGTTTCTTTATCTAACAATTCTGAATAATCCTGCCTCCATAGTAACTCTCCAACACACACTCACACATGCAAAACAAGAGATTTCAACAATTCCGATTACAGAGAGATGGATATGGGACTGGAGACCAGACTCAATATTCTATTCAACCAAATAAATCATCTTCTAAACAATAGTGCACTTCATTAAGTCAAGATAAACATATAATGAGTTTTAAATGAGAGAGTAGTAGCCACCATTGTCTTTTCTTTCCACTCTCTGGGCCCATCACACAATCCATGAGCCATCTCAAATGTATTGCAATATATTGGCCTTCTCAGCAATATTCCCTCCTATCTGGTCTCTTGTGAGCAATGCACTTCCCATGGGTCTAATATACTGCATTACCTACCTTGTGCACACCGCTGCCTGCACTGCCAAAAGCTCCATCTGGACTGGGCACAGCAGCTCATGCCTGTAATCCCAGAACTTTGAGAGGCTGAGGCTAGAAGATGGCGTGAGACCAGGAACATGACACCAGCCTGATCAATACAGAGAGACGCTACAAAAAAGTGGGAGGAGGAGAAGGAGAAAAATGGAAAAGAAAAAGAAAGAAAAAAAGGGAAAGAAAAGAGAAAAGGAAAGGAAAGGAAAAGAAAAAGAAAATTAGCCAGGCATTGTGGAGGGCACTTGTAGTCCAATCTTCTCAGGAGGCTGAGGCAAGAAGATCACTTGAACCTGGGCGAATGAGGTTGCCATGAGCTATGATGACACCAAGGCACTCTATCTAGCCCAGATGACAGAGCAAGACTTTGTATCCAAAAAAAAAAAAAATCTTTTGGGCTTTTTTAAAAAAGCCAGGGGTTCTGGTTTAATTAGTCCTGGGTGGGATGAGGCAGACTGAGTTTTATAAGCTCACCAGTGATACAAATGTGCTGGGAATCAAACACAATGGTTGACCGAGAAAGGGATTTTCCTTTATCCAGTCAGAGAGTAAACTGTAGTATCGATGTTCACAATATTTATCTCACTTTAAAGAATTGTTCCTATGCAGGATATGCACAATTGTGTCCCTGATGGCCAAATTTGTAATTCTTTCAGTTGCCAGTGAAATTCTGTGTTTAATTTTATGCTCCTGGCTAGTTGACCATATAATTCATCTCTCAAAAAGACACTTTTGAGAGGGATTGATGCTGGTATAGTCAGACAAACCAGGACATATAAACATCCTTAATATGGTAGATTTTTATAACTGGGAGACATTTATAGATTTGGGGGATATACCTTATTGCCCCATGAACAAATTATTTTTCTGATTTGTAAAATGGGCATAATAATAAGTAGATTGCAATTGGATGGACATTTACAGGAGATCATTTGCATGAAATTTCATTGTAAACTTTAAAGTCTTATATATAAACTTTATATATTACTTGTTGAGTCAAAATACTAGCCATCACAGAGCCTGAGAGACTAGAAATTGTTAAGAGATTGACCATTAACACTATCTTTTCTCCTAAAATCCTACTATGAATTTGGAAGTCATATAAACTAAAAGAAGAAATCTATAGACTTTGTCAAAGGCGCTCATTACCCTTTCATGTGAGGTGTTACTCATCTAACCTGTCACAAGCCTTGTGCTTCAAGTCCTGGCAGATATGTCTTAGTACATCAAGGAGAATTTATAATTGCATGGTGGAAGTTGCAAAAGTCATTACTAACTGTAACCAATACCAAATATTTTATGCTTTACAGGTTAAAAAACAATGCAGTTTAGCAACGACATGGGTTGTACACACAAAATGGCAGCTATTGCCCAACATGTGGACAGTACACATGAATGGCAGCTATTGCTATTATTACCATTAATACACTCTGTTCCTGATGCCCCCTTGGTGGAGTGGAGACGCTCACCACTGCTAGTTTTACTCCCTTGGTGGTTTCTTATCATTTCCCATTCTCAATTTCTTTATAGAGAAATGGAGATAATTATGCTCTCATCCTAAAGTTGTTTGAGAATTGAAGGGCAAATGTTAATGTCTAGCACATGGACAATACACACGAAATGGCAGCTATTGCTACTCAGTTCCTGATGCCCCCTGCCCAGCAATCCATGGAGTGAAAGAGCAGGTCATGAAAAGGACAGCTCTAACAAGAGGCAGAAGAGTGGCAGGGGAGGGGGAAAAATAAAAAGATAATTATTCCCATTTTGCAAATGTTGATGGCCACTGAGGCTCAGTTTTATTCATACAGATGGCATGTCCTGTTGCCCCCAGGAAGCATGATTTGCACAAGTCTGGCTGAAGGATTTCCTTTATCCTATAGCTCCACATTGATGGCACAGTGTAGCAGGAATCACACAGAGCCAGAGCCACAGCCACAAGCGTGGCAGCCACTACCATTCTCTCTTCTGTGGCCCTGTCTTTTGAGGCTATTTTTCTTAACTTCCCTGGCCATGTGCATTTCACAACCCTGTGGTACAAGCCTAAGCATTTAACTAGAAAGTGGAATATCTCAACACATTTAGATAATTTATTTGCAGTGCTAAAATGTTTTTATAGCCTAAGCCCAGATTAGGCTGAGCCTTTTCCTCTTTTCCAGTGCAAGAGAAGTAAAGGCTGAGTGTTATTGCGGGCACAATGGAGTCATTGAACTGGCATGCAGTGATGGAGTCGTAGGAAGAGGAAGAATGCCAGGCAAAGACACTGGAGGCTTCTACAGCTAGATAGGACAAGGACAGGAGGCAGGTAAAGGAGGGCCACTGGATTGGAGCTTTATGCAATCCAGATTCTTTGCCTTGAGCCAGATGTTCTTGTTGCAAATAGGAGATATCCCTGCCCCTTCTTGGGAGAAGCTGAGTGGATGGATGTTGTTGCTAATACCCAATCTGCCTGGTTGATGAGTTTTTGTATCTAAGTCATAAAAGATTAGTGGGTTTGCCAACCATGAGAAATTTGTTACTGAGAGCATAGGAAGAGCAAGTCACCGTGTCCTTGTAAAGAATTTTTCAGTCTTAACTAAGTTTGAAATCCCAATTCTCAAAATAAACATAAAACTACTCTCCTAAGTGGCACAATGCCCTATAATTTTCAGCTTGCTGAGCTCTGTAAATTTCAGCCTTTGAATTCACAGACAACATTTGGATGGGTAAATGAGTTCGGCTGCCCTGGCTATAAGGTTTGGTCCCCTAATCTGAACCTACAGCTGAGGACAGTGTTGAGAGAAAGATGGACACCACGTTTTCTCAGGCTGGCAACCCACATCTCCTCTAAGGAGCAATTCAGTATAATTAAATCAACTCTGGTGCTTATCTCCATGCTCACAGGAATTCTGTTGCATACTAAGATTCTGATTTCCAGCCAGAAGCATGTGGGACACACGTTTGAACCAAATTCACAGGAAGGAAAAATCTGCCACCTCCTCCCCCCATCAACCCTCCCCTCCTTTCCCCAATCTCCACTTCTCCTTTGCTTATTATTTTGTTCCTTGGCCTTGGTTGTTTGGGAGCTGTATGCATTGTAGAATTTGAATCCCACCCTTCATGATGAAATATTCCTTACATAGAGAAGTGGAGTGGGCTAAGCCAGTCCAACAATCAGCTTGATGCTCTATCAAAAAAGGGCTGCTAACAAAATATGAGATCCACAGAAAACAGAAACACCACAGAGTAAGAGCACTGACTTTTCCACGTTAATAACTGAAACACAAAGTTAGCAAAGGGTAGGACTGATTTAGCCTCTCTTCTCCTGTCCTCCCTTCTCTTTTGCCCTTATTTCCTCCCCCTTTCCAGTCTGCTACACCACATATACATACACAAACCCTGGATGACAACTTAATGGCAATTCTATACTCACTTATAATCTACCCAAATTACCAGGTTCCTCCTGCCATATGCCAAGGTACCAGTGAGCTTCCTGGTGCCACCCAGCAATTCAAGAGTGGTTATGATGGGAAGAAGAGGGCAGCACCTCTGCTGCATTTGCCTCATGACTATCCCTTGTTTATGGCTTTTTTAACTTTGCAATAATGAATCCCTTGGAGCTAAAAACGAGGCCAAGGAATGAAGAAGGGATTCCAGACTAAATGTAAAAGGAAGAAGAAAATAAAACACCCATTTTCAAATCATAAGGCAGGAAAATACAGGGGCAGGAACCAGTTTGTTAAGGATACTGTTTTTATAGGACTCATGGCAACTAAAAATTCACTTTGTATGTAAGAGACAAGTACATGTGTTGATTGGAAACCGGGACAGCATACATTTCTGTTTTCTTATTTTAATTTTTAAGTACAAATCCATTCCTGTTTTTACAATGTTTTCTGTGGTTTGGCCATTTCCTGTTTTGACTATTAAAGGATTCTCCTACAAGCACAAAGTATGAATTAGCTGAATTTTACAAATAGGATACAGAGAAACTCTCCTCTCCTTTTTTATTTCATCCTTTTGCATGGTCCTTAGAGAGCTACCCAAGTCTTCTTATAACATATAAATATAAAACATGTTGCAATTTCAAGGGCAGCCAACGTCCCATCATAGTTTCAGATCCCATCTCAGTTTCTTCCTTGGTATCACTTTCACTGAGCTATTTTTCTTGTTTTCTTCTCCTCTATTTCTTTCGACAAAGGTTTATGTGATAGGAATATAACAGTGAAGGAAAAGGACAAAAGCCCAGGCCTTATTAAAATAGAAGAAGAGACAGACAGTAATGAAAATGAACTTTATGTTTTATCATGATAGGTTATGGGAAGAATACAACAAGGAAGAGGGGTTGCCTGCCTCAGCGAAAGATCCATTTAGTAGCTTCTTTATGAAGTAAAATGTTTTAAACAGTTATATACATGATTGAAGAGGACATATGAGATGAGAAGAGCAATAAAGCTTTTGCACTCTCCAATATCTCAACAGAGTTTTTAAAATCATCTATGAACCAATGCATTTAGAGCTCTGAGATGATTTTTAGTTTTTTTCTCCAAATCTCTCTCCACCCAGCATACATTCTTTTTCCCTCACACCTCATTTTCACTATGGTAGTTTGAATAATGATGAGTTCAGCATTAAAGACCATGTTCTTTTCAGTATTATATTTTTCCTAAGCACTTCATGAACACCAGGCTTTTCATAGCCTTCTCAAGTGAGAAAGGCTCTGACCTCTACGCAAGGAGCTGCTCAGTGGGTAAGTGAGCTAGCAACTTTATTATTATGGCAGATAATGCTCAGCATTTCTCAAAATCCATGTTTTTCCACTGTATATATGGACACCCATAAAAAAGGACATATTTTCAGTCTTTCTTATGAGTAGATTCAGTTCTGACCAAGGAGTGGCATATTGCAGAACTCCTCCTTAAAATCATCTTTAGTTGATTTCTGCTTCTTGTATACAACCAGTCTACTTACCATACACAACTAAAAAATCATATTCAATATATGCAAGGATTCTTTACCAGCAAGTGGAAACAACAGGTAAAGCAGGATTGTGACCAAAGAGAAGAGAGAAAAGAGGTGAAGTTTAGTATGGCCCTGGCTTTCTGCTTGTAGACAAATGCTGGAAGATGGCAAAGAGAGGAAGATCCTTATCAAAGCATTAAACATCTTGCTGTGCTGTTAAGAGAGATATTGAATTTGAGGGAGATTGAGGCAGTTAGAATTTTCAGGGAAGAGTGTCAGAGAGGAATCATCTGTGCAGAGAAGGGTGCATAGAGGTCCCTTAACTAGACATGTATACATCAAAACTCCAAAAACTGCACAAAAAGCAACTTTTGCGGAAAAATGATTATGGGAAACTATAGCCTCAATAACTCCTAGAACTTGAACAAGATTAGGAGATACTCAAATCCCTTCTAGCCAAAGCAGAGAATCTTCATTCAGCCCTTGGGGAATTCAGTAAAGAACCTAAAGAATCTTTGATCCTGTAATCCTGTTACTAGGAATTGTACTCACAAGAAAAAAAGTCATTTTATCATAAGGACATTTGCACTAGACTGTTTATCCCAGTTCAATTTACAATTGCCAAAGTGTGGAAACAACCTAAATGTATAACAGCCCAGCAATGGATTAGCAAGCTATGGTATATACCATGGAATATAATTCAGCCATTAAAAAAGATGAAGACTTTGCATCTTTTGTACTAACCTGGATTCAGTCAGAACACATTCTTCTTAGTAAAGCATCACAAGAATGGAGAAGCAAGAATCCAGTGTACTTGATTCTAATGTGAAGGCAGTAGATGATCTAATACAAGGGGAGGGATAGGGCAATGAGGGACCAGGGAGAGGGAAGGAGGCCGGGAATGGGGATCATGGTGTATGACACACCTCTTTGGGGTGAAATACAATTATAAGAGGGACTTTACCTAACAAATGCAGTCAGTGTAACCTAATTCTTTGTACCCTCAATGAATCCCAAACAATAATAATAAAAAATCTAGAGCATCATTCCTTGATAGTTTTGTTGAATTAGTCCTAGAGTAGAGGCTACTTTGGACAACTCTAAAAAAAGCTTTAAAACATCTTTGAATACATAAATATTGGTAACTTAATTGCCTAACAAGACAAATTTCAACCTTCTTAGAGGAAAAATAAACATAATGAAAGCTCAATATTGTAATATTTGCAAATGAATTCAATCAAAATTCATTAAACAAGCAATGAAACACCAAATTATTACCTCAAAATAGAAGGAAATAGATGCAGAAAAAGAAGTGACAGAGATAATGAAAAAAGAGAATAATTTTAAATCAAATATTATAAATGTTATAAATATTTCCTGAAGGTCAAGATGATCATAATAAATAAAGAAATCAATAAAAAAAGGTACTTCCAGAAATAAGAAATGCAACATCTGAAATAAATGTTTTCTTAATAAAGTTAACAGCAGATAGATATAACAAAAGAAAAGATCAATTAAAACAAAAGCATAGCAATAGAAACTATCCAAATTATGCACAGGAAGAAAAAAATGAAGGACTCAGTGACCTATGGGAAAATATCAAACATGCAAAATATGTGAGATTATTTTCCCAATAGGAGTTGAGAGATACATGCAGACCTGGGTGAGGTGAATGTTCATGCTGCATTTGCCAACTACCCATAACAACCATGAGGGTCTAGGAGACACAGTAGAGCAGCAGGGTTAAAGGCTTGCAGTATATCCAGTACTCTCTTGCCTGGTCAATCTTCCAGAGTAGAACTGGGACCATCCAGGGACCTCCCCTTCTCTCCACTGAACAACAGAGTACCAAGCAGAAGAGAATAGGTGTACTACAAAGCCATCTTCTTGAACTGAAAGAAGAGGTGCCACTTGAGAAGGACCCAGTATAAAAACTTTAGCAATATGAAAAAAAAAAGCCTATTTTGGCATCCCCAAGGGATCACAATAGTTCTTCAGCAATGGACTGTAATCCAGCCAAAAGGAAACTGTCTAAATGTCAGATATGGAATTTAAAATATGGATGGCAAGGAAGATCAAGAGGATTGATGAGAAAACCTAAAACTAACACAAAGAAAGTAGTATTCAGGAAACGATGAAAAATTCACTAAAGAGATAGACAATATTAAAAAAAAAAGTAACATAACTTCTAGGGATGAAAGAGTCATTTAAGGAATTCCACAACACAGTAGAAAGTTTTAACAATGAACTAAACCAAGCAGAAGAAAGAGTTTATGAACTCAAACATGAGGTTTTATATTATACTCAGCAGCCAAAAATGAAGAAAAGAGAATAAATAAGGAATGACCCATCTCTGTGAGAAATATGGGATTATACAAGGTAAATGAATATAAGAATCAAAGGTATCCTGGAAGAAGAAAGAAAAAGCAAAAGGCATGGAAAACCTATGCAAAGAATAGCTCAGGACAGCTTTTTGCTATCACTAAAGATTTAGACATCCAGATATAGGAAAGTCATCAAACACCTAAAAGATTCAGGATATCACCAAGAAATATAATCACCACATAACCATCAGTCTAGCAGAAGCAAAACTGAAAGAGAATCCCACAAGCTAGTAGATGAAAGCATTAAGTAACTTACAAGAAAAACCCATGAGACTAATGGGGGACCTCTCAGCAGAAACCTTACAAGACAAAGATTAGGGTCCCATTTTTAGTATTCTGAAACAGAATAACTTCCAGCTAAGAATTTTGTATCTTGCAAAACTAAGTTTTATAAATGAAATAGAAATAAAGTCTTTCCTAGACAAGCAATTACTAAGAGAATTTGTCACCATTAGACTTGGCCTACAAGAAGACTTGGCAGACAAGAAATGCTTAAAAGTGCTCTATACATGGAAGAGAATTGACACCCATCAATGTAAAAACACTCAAAAGTTAGTAACACAAGAGAGAAAACAAAACAACTAAGTAATGAGCAAAATTATGAAAAAATAACAATATTTCACATAACAACACTGAAATTGAATGTAAATAGTCTTAATGCTCCACTTGAAAGATATAGATAGATGGGCTGAATAGATTTTTTTTAAATGAACAAAATATATACTATTACCAAGAAACTCATCTCACTCTCAGAGATTCTAACAATCTCAAGATAAAGGGATGGAAAAAATATTCCATGCAAATGGAAATAGAAAGCAAACAGGAGTAGCTATTCTCATATCAGATAAAATAGACTTCGTATCACCAATGATTAAAAAAAAGACTACATGGTCATTATATAAATATAAAAGGATTAATTCAACAAGAAGATCTAATAATTCTAAAAATATATGCACCGAAAACAGGAGTTCCCATGTTCATAAAACAAATTCTACTAGATCTAAGGAAATGAATAAACAATACCACCAAAATAACTTAGGCCTTCAACACTGTACCGACAGAACAGACTGATCATTAAAGCAGAAAATCAACAAAGCAATACTGGACTTAAAAGAGACTCTAGAACAAATGGATCTAACAGACATTTATAGACATTCTACAACAAAACTGCAGAATATATATTATTCTCATCAGTACTTTGGACATTTTCCAAGATAGATCACATGTAAGGCCATAAAACATGTCTTAGCAAATATAGAAAAATCAAAATCATACCATGTATCTTCTCAGACCACAGTGGGATAAAACTAGAAATTATTTCCAGAAGAAACTCTCAAAAGTACACAAATATATGAAAATTAAACAACGTAATGTTACGTCAACAATGGGTCAATGAAAAAAATCAAAGTGGAAATTTAAAAATATCAAATTGAGCAAGAAAGGTGACACAAACTTTCCAAAACTCTGGAATACAGCAAAATAGTGCTGAGGGAAGTTCTTAGTCTTAAACGCCTACATCAAATATATGGAAAGATCACAAATTAACAACCTGATGTCACATCTCAAGGAAATAGCAAAAAGGAGGACAAATCAAACCCAAACTCACAGAAGAGAGAAATAGAAAAGCTCAAAGCAGAACTAAATGAAATGGAAACAAACAAAAATTATAAAGAATGGTACAAATTCAAGGAAATTGGTTTTCTAAAAGACAAGCAAAATCAATAGACCACTAGCTAGATTAACTCGTAATAGAAAAGAAAGTATTCAGATAAGTTCAATCACAAAAGAAAAAAGGAAACATTACAACTGATACTACAGAAATTCCAAATGTCATCCTTGACTACTATGAAAACCCCTACACACACAAACTAAAAATAATCTCGTGAAAATGGACAAATTTTTGGAAACACGTAACTTCCTTAGGTTGGATCAGGAAGAAATAGAAATCCTGAACAGACAAGTAAAGAGTAGCTAGATTGAAGTAACAGTAAAAAATCTCTAGGATTCAAAGCCAAATTCTACCAGATCTCTGGGGAAGAACTGGTACCTATACTACAGAAATTATTGAATAACATAGATAAGAAGGGAATTCCTTCATCTTATTCTGTAAAGCCAGTATCACCTTGATACGAAAGCCAGGAAAGGACACAGCAAAAAAAGAAAACTACAGATCAATATTTTTAATGAATCTAGATGCAAAAATCCTCAACAAAATACCAGCAAACAATCCAACAGCACATCAAAAAGACAATTCACCATTCACCATGATCAAGCATGCAAAGGATGGTTCAACATAGGTGAATCAGTAAATGTGATACAATATACAAATTGAAAGAACAAAAACAAAATTGTATAATCATCTCAAAAGATGCAGGTAAGGTCTTTGATTAAATCTAGACCTTCCTCATAAACCCCTCAACCAACTAGTCAGACTAGGAATATCCTCCAAATAATAAAAGCCACATGTGACAAACCCACAGCCCACATTATACTGAATGGGGCAAAGTTGAAAACATACTTTGTGAGAATAGGAACAAAACAAAGGTGTCCACTATCACCGCTTCTATTCAACATAGTACCAGAAGGCCTAGTCAGAACAATCAGGCAAGAGAAAGGAACGAAGGGCATGAAAATTGGAAAAGAGGAGGTCAAGCTACCCATGTTTGCCAATAATATGATTTTATCCTAGAAAGCCCTAAAGAATGTATCAAAAGATTCCTAGAATTGATAAAAAAAATTTCAGTAAAATCTCAGGTTCCAAATTAATGTACAAAATTCATATCATTTCTATGCACTAGTAACAGTTAAACTGAGAGTTAAATTGAGAACTCAATACCTTCCACAATAGCTGCAAAGAAAATAAAATACCTAGGAAGATACTTGAGCGAAGTAGAGAAAGCTCTCTGCAAGGAATACTACTAAATACTGATGAAAGAAATCACAGCTAACACAAATGAGAAAACCTCCCAAGCTCATGGATGGGAAGAATCAACACTGTTAAAATGTCCATGCTGATCAAAGTAATTTATAGCTTCAGTGCAATTCCCAACAAAATAACATCATCATTTTTCACAGATCTAAAAAAAAAATCCTGAACTTCATATAAAACCAAAAAATGTTTCAAATAGCCAAAACAGAGTTCAACTAACCTAACAAATTATCCAACTTAATATTATTAGTAAAGAGTCAAGCTGATACCATTTAATAAAAATGTAAAGAAGTTACACCGTATCATCATCTGTGTAGCATCTCTTCCAGAAGTGTTTCATCTAAGTCTAGTCATGAGACTAGATAAATTCAAAAGGAGGAACATTCTGAAAAACAACTGGCCTGCATTCTTCAAAGGAAGAGACACTGATGAATGTAGGTGAAAGGTATATGAGTGTTTGTTAAATTATTCTTACAAATTTTATACAGGTGAGGAATGTAATAAATTCTCAAAAAAAAAAAAAAGAAAGAAAGAAAAGAAAAAGGAGTAGAATGCCTTCAATAGACTCATGTAAATCAAATTCATGTTGTTTCACACATGCTCAGCCCCCACCATCTCCATTTTGGGGAGTGTTTGTTTTGGGCTTTCACTTGAGTTCCAGGTAGAAAATTTGTCAAATTGTCAAATGAGAGTCTCAAGTGTATGCTTTAAAAAAATAGCCATGAGGAAAAATGAGAAGCGTATATATACAATAAATATGTCATTAGATGCATAGCAAAACCAGACTATGAAATGTAATTGATAACTAGGAAATATTACACAATCTAAACTGTAAGGAATACTTGCTAGGTGTGGCCATTGAGCATCTTGAGAATACCATTGCTCTAAAAGGAGAATCTCCCACCTTAAACATTCCTCTTTTCCAAGATAGAAAGAAGCCAAACTCTCTCCTCCAGTTTCCCTTTTGGGTGGGACACAGGCACATAACCTGGGGTCTACCAATCAAATGCATCCATGAAAGTTTTTGATTTGCAATTAAACCACGTGGAAAGACAGCATGCAGAACCTACCTTTCAGTGAGTGAGATGCACAAGGCATCTCTCTTTTGATGCAAAGAATGAAAGAGCTTGTGTCTTCAAGCCACCACATCCTCATTGCAATCTGGAAGGTCTGGCTTGAGGAGCGGCAGCAGATGTGTGTGTGGTTTGGCCATATTTCTAGCCGTATAGTCTCTACTCTGACGTGCTGGCTCTCCGAGGAAACTGGTGAGCTTCCCAAATTTCCTTTAACAGATTCCTTTTTTGTTTAACTAGAGTAAATTCTGGTTTTGCTATGAGAACCTTGTGAGGTAGGACACTACTAACATCCAGGTTTGCCATCTGCCATCTGCCATTCTGCCATGCAGAATCTTAGGATATGCTAGATTAGAAAACGATTACCCTTATGAGAATCGCTTCCACCATTTTGACATCTGCATATCCAAACTTATAAACAGATATTTATATATTATGATCAGGGGTAACAAGATTTATGTTGAACATAAAAATAAGAGGAATAACATAATGTTCTGAGTGCCATGACTTCATTTTTAGAGATGGGCCAGCCTGGTGGTTCCTGGATTATGAAAACATTTCCTAAATACCTGTCAGTGGTCTTCTGGTTTGTCAAAACCTCAATCACATCTGGCAATTTTGAGAGATTTAGTCCATGTGTTTCTAATTTACATTAAATCAACTCATCCAAGTGAGTCTCCAGGATGACAACATAATGTACAAGAAGGCAGGGACTCTCTTCATGAATTATTTTGCTGGTTAAATATTATTTTGCTGGCTATATATTCTTGCCTAAAGTACCTCCAATCTCAGAGAGTTGGAAATAAGCTCAGAACTTGGCTCAATTATTTTTCTTACCTCGGTATAAATTTCATCTGAGACTGAGCCATGGCAATATACCTTGTGCTACTGATTTCCTCTGTAGGCTGCCGCACCTCACTTCGTGTGCAACTGAAATACAATGTGCATTCAGGAGGCAGCACTGATAATGAGCTGGACTCATTTTTCCTGGGTTTAATTTTACATGACAGGGAGATGTCCTGATTTTGGTCTACACACTAGTACGGACAAGAGTACAAAATTATTTTTCCATTTCTTCATCTGCATTTGCTTTGGATTTAAGCTGAAGGACACAGTTCTTGATGTGTGGCAGAGAATGTTGTTTCTTGTATTTCTTGACTAAACTGTCCAACTTCCTCTACCAACTAATGCCAATCCATCTGTCCCAATTAAACTTAATTTAATTAAGCTTGTTAATTCAATAAACCCATTTGCAATTCACTGGAGGTATTTTACTTCCATGGCAGGAAATTCATGAGTCTATGTTTATCCCAAGATGCTGTGTGCCTTCTCCCAAATGTTTCTATTCTTGGCAGAGAGCGCAGAATGGTGTTTGGGGTTGAGTTCATAACGTGGGACAGAAGTTAACCCCTCGGAAATATCTTTTCATAGAAACTTTATTCACGTGCAACATTTGAACCCTAGCATGCCCCGGGACTCTTGTCATATACCTTCCCCTTCTTCACTATGTTCCCAGCTTCTTGATCTCATAGTTTCTCATCTCTGTAAGGACTTTCTTGCCTTAAGACCTACACACATGCTATTCACTCTTCTTAAACCCATGCCCTCTGCTTGTCTGGCCCCACAAATTCATATATTCTATTCCCAGCTAATGCCTTATTTTCAATGCCTCAGATTAAGCATATCTTTCTCAGAGAGCCTTTTTCTCAATACTCTATGCAAATTCTCCTTGTTAGTACTCTGTGGTTTCATCTCACATCATGGTTTGTGATTAAATACTCATTTATTATTTTCTTGTTGACTTTCTCTCGCCTACAGGACTGTCAGGTACACAGGGTGAAGACCAAATCTGTTTGTTAAGCACTGTCACCCTGTGTTGCTAGTGCAGGGTCTAACGCATAGGCATTCTGCATGTAGACTTTTGGGAGAGTTGCCTGCTCTTATTTTAATCTGATGGACAGTGTGCTTAACTAAACATATTAATAGGTTAATAGAGAATATGTTTACGACTAGAGATGAAGCCAATAAAGAAAATACACAGTTATCCTTCCCGGTAATTAGTTATTCCTATGCAGATTTATCTAAACAGAAATTTCCTGGCAATCTTTTGAGACATTGCTGTGAACTTGTGCCAAACAATAAAAGTCATAAACTTCCCCCACTGAATTCATTTGTGCTTATATGTCCACTCCAAAGCCAAAGGAATGGAAGTGGTTTTTCATCACTGAGAAAATTTTTTAAATGTAGTGAGTAAGCCATTGTTTTACATCATTTTCTATTAATCATTTCTTTGGGTGCTTTATTTCTCCATTTCTTGCTGTTAACTAGTACTTACCAGAAGTGAATAAGCTTCCAGTATTTCTGCACATGAACTCAGAGGAAAAAAAAAAAGACCAGGCGTAATTTCAAATTGTTCCAGTCATCCATCCTGTTTGGGTGACCTGCATTCTTTCACTGTACTGGTAAAATGTTAAGCACGCCTGTCTGAATAAAAATGGAAGACAAGCCTTTAAATTCCACATTACTGGGAAGTATTGAAACCAGTTTTAAGTAAATATGAAAAAAATAATAACCAACAGGAGGAAAATCTGGTATTGCAGAGAATTAGGGCCTCCATGTCTTCCTGTTGATTCCTTGAGGTTATCTCCTAATTAAGGCAGCCCTTCTCCGTCACCTGTCATTGGTATTTTTTTGTGCCTCCCCCGTCCACTCTGCTGTCCTGTGTGAGATGAGAATTAGAATAGTCGACAATCTACCTGGGATGGCAAGAAAAATCAGGCACATAGTAGGCCCTCAGGATTCTATGGCACTATGGACATCTAGAACACAACAAGGAAAGAGCCCTGCATTCCCTTCTCTGAAACAGTGTGGAGAACAGACAGACATGGGACAGGAATTTTTTTTTTTTTTGGTCTCCTCTGTCAACAAAGCTTTAAATTTGGCCCTTCATTTAAATACGTTTTTTTAATCCCCTAGTCAACTCCTTCACTGACTCAAAATTTTTTCTCAGACTCATGTAGTACAATCTATTTAGAGAATCTAATGTCCTACTAAGTGATGACTAGAACAATAGAACAAGGAATGGCCCTGCCCTTGGGCAGCACTTTGTCCTGGAGTGGGGTGAAAATGGGAGTGCTAAGCAGGCCTGGATGCCATAAAGAAAGTGTATGAACATGCTGTGAGAACACAGAAGAGAAGGGAATCCAGGTGGACTTTTTTGAATACTGTGAAATGAAAATGGTTTCATTTGAAACTACATCACCTAGCACTGATCAATTTATTTATTTATCTACTCTGTTGGTGGTTTCCAAGACTACCCCCAGGTTCTGTAATTCACTAGAAGGATTCACAGAAGTCTTCATGTAGCCACGTTCATGGATATGATTTATTATCATGAAATAATACAAAGGAAGATCAGCAAAGGCAGGAGGGAAACGGGCAAAGTCAATAAGAAACCACACACAAGCTTCCACGGTTTCTTTTCCAGTGACTCACACAGGACACACACAATTCCTCCAGTGATGGATTGTGACAACACATGTAAAATGCTGTCTACTGGGAAGCGCATTAGAGGCTCCTTGCCCAGGGTCTGTATTAGGGGGTGGTCATGTAGGCACCTAGCAACTACCAGGATTTCAGAGGCCAAGAAGGAAAACAGGTATTCAGTTATTCAGTACAAACCACATTGTTTATAAATAGTTTAGGCACTGTGAGCCTCTGTTATGAGTACTGGGAATAGTGGAAACCCTCCCAAAATGTAAGTTTCCTGATACCAATCAAGGGCCAACCTTGTGAGCAGGTCTTTTTGTGGACAGCAGTCTCAGACCCGCTACAGTAACTTCCTCCTGCATACCTACCACTTTGTTTGTGTCTATATTGAGGAAGAAGATTGGATGTTGAATTTGTATTATAGGTTTGACTCAAGTTAAAGAATATTGAATCTTCCTTTTTGAATAACAAAATTAATCTAATATCTATTTTTAGGGGTATGCTAGAACCTCTTGGGACTCGCATAGAAGAACCAATTGTTAAACTGCCAGGAATTTCTGTGAGCTATGCTAGCTTAAACTTACCTATGGCAGGAATATTTACACCAAAGACATGGCAAATGTTACAAATCAGGGCTTCTCCCATCTCCTAGGAGAGCTGGTTATTAAACACTGACCAGAATACAATTGCCTATTTATGTGTTCCAAGGGAAGGGTGAGAGACAGCATGAAAGGAATACATTCTTATAGCTAAGAAGTAAAATCTTTACTCACATTCATTTAATAAATGTGAAATATAGAAAAAGCTCTGTAGCCAAGTTCATTGCCTTTACAGAGCTTACAGTCTAATGGGAGAGACAGATAATAAACACAAACACAGCAGGGCAAATTATATTCCCACATTCATTTATCATTTCCTTCACTAACATAGAAACCTGGAAAAGGGAGAATAGGATTTTTTCTTCTCCTATGCTAAGAAACTGGACCTGCGTCTGGGCTCCCTAGTCTGTGACAGGTGGTGATGCCAGGTTGGTTTCCTGAAGGCCATCTCCCTAATACCAACTGTGGATGAACAAACCATGGCTTGGGGAGTAAAGGACAAATGAGTGAGGCTGCTGCTGAAAGTGGAGAAACAGGGCTGGCTTTCCCACAGGGGTGATGTGCTGGTTTGTTTTCTCTTTTTCAGCCCTAGGAAAGCGGTGACCTTGGGGTGGGGGATGGGAGTCTAGGAAGGTACCTACCAGCTATGGCATTTATTGAGATTGGTACATCCCTGTTATTCCTGTGAACAGCTGTGGACATGTGAAGTGCTTTGAGAAGTAACAGAGGCTCTGAAGGAACCACATGTGGAAGCCGGAGGAGAGGAGCTCCACTAGGGGAAGGAGCCTTGGGAGCCAAGTAAAGATATTGGGGCTTACAGGCAACAAGGAGCAAACAGAGGCATTCACAGAGCTCTTGCAATGCTCTGCACACTCTTCCAATCCTTGCACCTGCTTTAACACACTTAATCTACACAGCAGTCCTATGAAGTGGGTACCATTTTGTACAAGAGGAAACTGAGGCACAGAGAGGGTAAGGAGCCTTCCTATACAGCTAGGAAGTGTCAATTTTTCACATAGTTTGTCCCCCAGAGCCATTGGTTTCACCATCTGTCCTGCAGCTTCATTTACCAAACATGCCTGCTCTAAATGGACCACGGAGTGGAGACAGTGCTCATTCATACGGTGAGTCTCTTCCTTGGAGGGCTAGGGACTCTTTTCCGGTTTTGAGAGTACTACTTAAGCCCCTATGTTTCCAGGCAGCCCTGGAAATGGAGGGCCAGACCGTAACTGTGACTGAGATTGAATTTCTTGTTTCCCCTGCAAATGGGGGCTTAAAACCAAATAGAACAATGTGCCTGCTTCTCTGCCATAAAGGAGTGTTCCTAGGCCAGAGGTAGGACATAAAAGTGAGTAGCCCCAGTCTCAGCCGAGGTGCTGGGTAAGGCCCTGCTCCACACTCCCCCAGCAGCCTATCCCCTGTCTGAGGCCACCTCTGAAAGAGGTTTCTGCTCTGAAAGCCTACAGCTAGGAAGCCACGGCTGCAAGTGCAGATGAGACAGGGCTTTTCTCAGCTGGTGAGTGTGTCTTTATCAGAAAGTCTTTGTGATATTGACGAGGTAAAAGGTAGGCCCCAAACAAGAGCTCCATGTGGGGGAGCAATTCCAATACCATGCAGATGGGTCCCTGGCAGGCAGGAACACGGAGGGAAGGGGATTCTTCAGTGGTACAACTGGCTGCTGTGGCCGAGGCTCATGTGCTTTCTTCTCCTGCTGCCTGCTTGTTAGTTTTTTTCTCTTGTTCAAATGACACTCGAACTATTGGTGGGTACTCAGAGAGGCACTGAGGATGGCTACCAAGTGCTCAGTCTTACCGGATTCATTGCTGTCTGGTTTTTGCTCTCTTTGGGAGTACTTGACTTCCTAGGTTCTGCCTACTTTCAAAGACCAGAAAGAAACACAAATTCATTTCATGTTCCTGTCTCATTTCCTATCTCATTTTTCACAAGGCATTGAAAGAACCAGTGTAAGTTTTTGGTTACATAGATTAGACTTTCTTTAAAATGGTCATTAATGATTATGGTTAGTGTGTTGTAAATGCATTGGAAACATAGATAGTTAGGGCATGGGAACTTAAGCCTCTCCATAGTTATTTGCTCTTTAAAGAGATAAAGCATCACATGCCTCAGTGATCAACCTAGTGTGATATAACTGTGGAATCAATCTCTGTCTCACTGTCTCCTGAAGGACACTTGGGGTTCTGCCTGCCCTTGGAAATATCACTGGCCCTCTGAGTTTCTTTTTGCCCTGCTGGCTGTCCTGGGAGCCTGCTGCAAGGCCTAACCAGGAAAGGGGCTCACATAATACGTTATTTTGAAGAAAGTTAGCGGCAGTCACAACTGCATCTGATCGCCTAAGTGGTGCTCCTTTCCATACAATCCTTTCGGGGACCCTCTTGTCTGTCTGAGATTCTGAACAGAAAGCTATGAATTCAGTACACCTGCTTTAAGATATGTCCTTGAAGAAGCCTGTTCCTTGGAAGCTGAGTCTCCTAAAAACTCTTAGTATTTATTGCTCTGATCTGTTCAATGTGAATAAATTGCACAGCTGAGTGTAGCAACGAAACTGTAAGTCAGGGACTGTTTTTCTCAAAATGGCCAAAATGGTTTGGAGAAGTTTGTTCCAATCGCATCTCATTTTTGCCTACTGTGTTGCTCTTCTTCCCATCTTTTGGCCAAATAAATAAAGTACACGGAGAATCGTTCTTTCAAGTTCTCTTTGCCGGAACATTTTCCTGGAATCGTTTTTCTTTCCATTCCACAAACCTACTAACAAAAATCTCATAAGAGTGAGCAAATATTCCCCCTCTAAACTGAAATTCTGCTCCCACTTGCCAAAGCCAGTGTGATTTGAACATTCCTCTTCACTTAATATCAATCCCCATCAGATAAGCATTAAATGAATAGAGGCTGCAGGTTAGAAGGAATGCCAACAATGCAGATAAGTCCTCAGAACGGGCAGCTGTAAATTAATTCAGCCAGATCAGGAGGGTGACTGTCAGAGGAAGCAAAAGCGACTAGGTGACTTGGCCACAGCGCCTGCAATTCACGGTGCCTTCCCTTAGGCCAAACAGCCTGGCATTACATAGCTGGAGTCACCAGGAATGAGACAAATTCCATTGTCTTATTTGAACCATAGCAAATCACCCCCCTGTGACTATCAAAAAGGGAAATAGTCACGTATTTTCACGCACAGGAATGAATTAAAATGACCATGAAGGGGCCAGCGAACCAAGCAGGGAAAGCAAGAGACGGTTCATTTGCCCTCTGCAACTGTTCCACTCACTGGTTTCAGGCTTAGAATTCCATAGCCTAATAAGTCAGGTAATGCAAGAGGCAGAGGTATTTTTGCCTGAATATTCCAAAGGAATCACAACCTATTGCCTGTTTGTAGGTTGGCAAGGTCCCTGAGGGAATACGTAGACAGAGCCTTGGGGAATTTAAGTTCTAATCTTTCCCCTCAGCTCCACTCCTCTTCTCTCTGAATAGCCTACTTGTTGATTGGAATTTACCTTAGCCCTCATTACCTTAGCCGCTATTTTGAGCTCTGAGCTCCATGGGCCAATCTCTGTTCAATCTGGGTTGTTTAGCGGCCTCAACTAGTCACTTCAGGCAGGGGAACACTCCATGTATTCCTGAGTTTGACCAGTAGATGGAAGCACCTCTGGCTTCCCCATCCTGAAAAAGAACAATCTGATTTCTAGGAAAAGCTGAGAAGCTGAGTCACCAGACCCTTTGACACAGAAACTTTGTGTGTGAGTATGGAATATATTTTCTTATTTTAGAAGTGTGAATAGTTTGAGATAAACGAAAAACAAAGGAACATGGAAATCATCAGAGTTTACTTTTAATAGCACCAACCACCTGGTCTCTTGATTAAGTAAGGTAAAAATGAAGATCATGATTTATAACTATTTGATTAGAATGGACACAGTTCTCTTTAGATACCAAGGTGATTTATAAGCACACCATCTTTAGCCAAAGTCTGGTGGGGGGAAGTGTTTTAACATGTCCTCTGCCCTGATGGCTGAGAAACTAGATTTTAAAGCAAAGTAGCATTCCACTGAGACCAAATATACTGTAACAGTATCTCCTTTACCATTACCATTCAGAAACCATAGAAAGTATTTGACCAAAAGGCCAAGGATATCATAGGTTATTATGAATCATTAGCACGAATTCAAATATGGGGCAATTATGTGTCTTGACATACTGATAATTGGATTGATAGTGAAACTGAAATATAATCAGTCTCTTACTCCGTACCTCCTAAAGTTAAAACCCAGGGCATGTTCAAATAAAGCCTGGTGTGACTTTTCTGCCACTATAAGAAATTACAAAATAAAGTCCATACTTTGAGCTATACTAGAAGGAAGACTGGCAGCCCTTAGTGGTATCATATGTCGTATCCTAGGAAAAAATGCCAGAGTTCTGAGATAGGTCAGAGTGTCCATCTGCCCATGGACCAACTTAGAAACTGTGCTCATAAACTCTACTAAATATAGTCCTTTCAGACTAGTTGAGATTGTTAGGTAAATAGGCACATAGTATTTGCATATATATTCATACACAAACAGACACAGAATACAAATGCACATAATCACACAAAAGAGTAAGCACCATACAAATACAGATTCAATAATTTAATCTTGTAATGACAGAGCTGGCCCCAGGTAAGTGCTCTGACCTTGAAATAGATAATTTCATAGCAAATGAAAGTACAGTACTAATTCTCCTCTACTCCTGTTTGTTTTTTTTTCCTAGCTCCTACTAATCTCAAGTCCTCATTTCAGAGACAAATTTCTTCAAGAAGTTGTTTAACTCTATATTTCTTCACTTCCCACTCTTTCTTCAACCTCCAGAAATCTAATTTCTTCCTCTGCATACCCTGACAGTCCTTTCACAAAGTTGACATGTCCTAGACATCCCTAAATCTGATAGAAACTTTTCAGTGGTAATTGACCTCCATTCAGCACTGAGCATTAGTCCCTCTGTTGCAAACCAATGTGTTCTATTCCCTTCTGTAGCGTACACTCCATGCCACTTCCTCACACCTCAGGATTAGCACCTTGAGGTTCTAGTCTTCTCACTTTACATTCTCTCCTTAGGCCATTTCACCCACTTCTGTAGGTCCACTTACCACCTATGTACTTGTCTACATCTGCACCTCAAACCTACACATCTCCTATACACAGACATGTACTTCACAATATGTACAGTGGTGTTGTACAACTCATTAGTGGGTTTGAAGTTAGTTGTGTGAATACAGAAAAAATTTTTTAAATGAAATAGAAACTGGAATGGAATAGAATAAAATAGAAAAGTGATTCACACTTAGGTAGAACACATAGATCATTCCAAAAGTTTTGAGTTACAAAAAACCAATAACTGTAAAATTCACACAGATGGAATCAAATGAAGCCCTGGAAGCAAAATTGAAATTTTCATTGGTGAGTCAGAAAGGACACTGTCTATTTTATTTCTTGGAAGTGGAATAAGGAACCATAACACAATCTGTCTCAAAACTTTTGTAGTGACCTACCTAATTAATCTTTTCATGAAACATTTTACTTTCATTTGCGTGGGAGTGTGGGATCGTGATGTTAAACATACTTTTGGTTGTGGTCAAAAGCATTGGAAAAACAATTATCCACTGGATATCCCTTCATAGATGTTACAAAGATAATTTATGCAGCACATGTTCAAAAATGTTTATCTATCTCCTCATCTTTAACCTAAAACCCCTTCTATTCCAGAAAACTTTCATTTCTAGTTCACTGAACTATTTACTCAAGTTAGAAACGGACAAGTAACCATGAAGTAAGCTTCTCCTTCAAATCCCACAGACAATCGTCAAGAAATACAGCAAATTTGGCCTCTTGATGTGTTTACTACTCACGACATCTCTCCATCTCCATGGCCAACAGGCCAGATCAGACCATCACATCAAGGGCTTTCTTATGGACTATTGCAATTCATTTGCTATAGCTCATCGCTATAGACTATTACTAATTCATTTGCCTCCTAAGTGAGCAAATGAATTAGTAATAATGACCAATATATTAGACAGTAAGAAGTAAACATACAAAATTATTAGCCTTCATATGGAAAATCAGGGCGTCAATGCATCCTAATTACCATTATAAATAAAAACTATACACTTGGTTGCTTATAAACAACATAAATTTATTTTCCCCAATTCTAGAGACTAGAAAGTCCAAGATCAAGGTACCAGCAGAGTTATTGTCTGGTTTAGAGATGGTGCCTGCTAGCCAAGTCATCACTTGGTAGAAGGGGAAAACAGGTTTTGGGGGCCTTTTTTACAAGGGAACTAATTCTATTCTTGAGGGCTTTACATTATGAACCTCCAAAAGGCCCTACTTCTTAACACCATCCCCTTGAAGGATACTTTTTTGACAGACATTCAGACCATAACATGTGGTAATATAAAAGTTGAGATAAATTTTTGACAGACTTTTGAAGAATTTGGACAATGCATTTGATGTTTTAAGACTGGTATCTATAAATATCCATCCCTGTATGTCACAGTCACAGAAATGCCACGTAAATTAGTGACCTTTTAGACCATGCAGTTGACCAAGAATGGTTTTCCTCAAGTTCACAAGGAAAGATCATAAGGGAGAAGAAACCAGTTACCTAAATCAGGATTCATATTTGGACCCATTTTGAGATCCAACTAGAAGATCCACAAATTTGTCTACAATACAATGAAACACTCTGTTGCTTCCAGAGAATACCAGGGTCTAACCAGCTAAACCTGGTGTAGGCAAACCAGGATGTCCCTTCGTGGGTGTCTATCATAAATTGTGAACCAGCCTGGCAAGGGTGAGTGTTCTTACCCATGTTAAGTTGACTTTATTTATCTCAATCACAAAGTAAAGAATAGTGCCTAATAAATTCATAAACTTTCAGAGATTTCTTCATTGAAGGCTCCAGGTTCCTATCAATTCTGTTGTTAATAACTTTCTATACATTTGTAAGATGTGGGAAATCTGCAGCTGCTCTCTTGAGGTATTCAAGATAATTAACTCATATAAAAATGCCCAACTTCTTGGCCATGTGACCAATTCTTCCTGGGGCACTTTTAATGGGAGAGATGGGAGCCTTAGCCATCATCAGGGTCGGAGATGCCGCTGCTCTCTCCCTGGGCACTGCTTCCAGGTCTTTTCCGTCTGCGGGACAGACAGAAAGTCTCTGTGAGCAGGAAGTGAGGCCAGGGCTACAAAAGCACAGAGCCTGGAGAGGCAGGCGTCAGGGGCTCCAGACATCTGCAAAAAATGTTGAAAATGAGCCAGTGTGTGAGAAATTGGGAGGAGTTCTAAAGCTCTCTGAAGACATCAAAAGCCACGCATCGCTAAAAGAATTTTTTTAAAAAATTATATTATGCAATTTTTATAGCCGTCTCAGGATCACTACCAATTCCATTGAACCTGGAAATAGTTGGATGAATGCTATTTGTAATTATAAACATCATAAAAGACCTATTTGTAGACAAAATAAAGTTAAAGAAAACCTTTGAGAAAAGAAACTTTGATAATGAGTATTTTAGAGTTCCTGTACACCAAGTTGCTTGATGATATCTTTTGCCTGACTAGACCCGGCAGTCAGCCCAGGCGTCCTCAGGACTGGCAGGTCTGAAGCTTGTCCCTGAGTGCAGCTTGGTGTCTGCATCACACCCTGGAGTGCAGAACAGCGGAGATAACTTACAGAGCCATGGAGGTACACAAGTATTGAGATAGATCTAATACGGTGATTAAAAAGTGGTCCTCATGTGGTTTTAAAAAATTAATTTGTGGACAAAGATTTGAGAAAAGCATTTTCAGTGGATAGAACTTTCAAAATTCATGGGGTCAGCTGGATTTTTGCTAATTGTGTCAAAGAATCTCACTTTTCTGTACATGCAAAACATTGCAAAATTTAAATTTCCATGAAAAAACTTTCAAAAAATATTTATATGTAATGAGCTATAGCGTCACCACCCAGTATGATAGACACTGGCTACGTGTGGCTGTTTAAATTAATTAAAACTAGTAAAGTTAAAAATTAGGGTCCTCAGTCATACTGAGTTAGAGTGCTTGATGGCCACATGTGGCCACTAGGCACCACATTGCACAGCACGGATGCACAACATTTCCAGTATTGTAGACAGTTATACTGAACAGCTCTGATCTAAAGTGAATTTTCTTAGTGTATTCTGCTGTTCACTAACTCTGGCTATCAATGGAGATAACATACAGGGAACTGTGAGATAACCATGTTTTTTCTCACTTGCTGGGGTTTCATCCAGAGGAAAAGAGGTTGGAGCCTTTATTATGCTGATAAGAACTCTTCAAATGGAACTTCTGGAATTTAGAGGTTTCCCCCAATCAATTTAGATACTAAAGTCTTTTGTTGTGGAATAATTTCCATGGAAGCAACTTTGGGAAATGTGGTTCTGTGGAGGAAGTAGCATGCCATCATAGACCACATATGATGTCTCACTCACCTCAGTCTGCCCTTTTGTGTCCAGAATAATGCTTTACCCTAGCTGGGTATGCACTGTTGGTGTCACTGAACCAAGTGGCATGGCTAAGCCATGACAGAGCAGTAAACAGGTGTAGGATGAGAGCTATCAAGTTTGGGGACTCCTAAACTAATTGACTAGTTGCTTCTCCACTGGGGCTGCCAGGTAAGATAAAACCATCACTCTTCTATGCCCAAGTCCCAACAAATTTTTAATGTCTATATTTGGATTCACTTTTATTTTGTTTTTGGTTTTGGTTTTTGAGACAGGATCTCACTTTGTTACCCCAGTTAGACTGGCATAGCATCTGCCTAGCTCACAGCAACCTCAGTCCCCTGGGCTCAAGTGATCCTCGTGCCTCAGCCTCCCTGATAGCTAAGACTACAGATGTGTGCCACAATGCCTGGCTAATTTTTCTTTTTTTGTAGAGATGGGGTCTGGCTCTCGCCCAGGCTGGTCTCAAACTCCTGATCTCAAGCAATCCACTCACCTGAGCTTCCCAGCTAGGATTACAGGAGTGAGACACTGCACAGGCTAGTTTCACTTTTCTCGTATATACCATTTCAATTCTTTCTTTGAGAAAGGAGGAAATATTCTAAAAGTTATATTGTTCTGTGTTATTTAACTTGCTAAATTAAATTTAGTTGGAGTTTGCTTAAAACTTAGTTCCCCTGGAAAGAAAGAACAGGTCCCCACCAAATCACCTCTGTCCTAATATTGCAGTTTGGATGAGTTCTAATAAGATTTCAGTCTCTTAAAAACAACTTATATTATATTTTTAGTGACCTATTTTACCAACAGCTGGCTGGAGTCTAGTGATAAGAGAACATACAGGGAAATCCCAAATCATTCTTTCAAAAAAAATTTTAGTGTATTACAGTATATTTTTCATTTGACTGGACCCTCTTTAAAATCTTAGTACCTTAGGCCAGGCACAGTGGCTCACACCTGCAACCCTAGCACTCTGGGAGGCTGAGGTGGAAGGATCCCTTGGGCTCAGGAGTTCAAGACCAGACTGAACTAGAGCCAGACCCTATCTCAACTAAAAATAGAAAAATTAGCCAGGCATTGTGGCAGATGCCTATAGTTCCAGCTACTCGGGAGGCTGAGGCAGGAAGACTGCTTGAGCCAGGAGTCTGAGGTTGCTGTGAGCTAGGCTGATGCCACAGCACTCTAGCTTGGGCAACAAAGTGAGACTGTCTCAAAAAAAAAAAAAAAAAAAAACTTGGTACCTTGATTATCCTAACTCCAAATAGGAAAAAGGCTCTGAAAAACCTCATGGGATGAAGAGAAATGAGAGTGAGAGGAAATTGTCCTGACCTTCACAGAGGCCAGATGCTGAGAAAACTCTCCATGGGCCTTTCTGCTCTAACTCTTTGCTTTCCTCTCCTTATTTCAGATGTCTTCCTCTTTCATACTCAAAGTCCTGTCTTCTCTTAGAGACTTCATATTCACCTCTTCTGACTGCCTATAACCCACCCCACTGGACCTCATACTTGGCATGGCCCTTGGTTTCCTTCTCTAGGGTGGGACTTTTATAGCATGTGCTGTCTTCCCAATGAGCTGAATGTCTCTTGACAATAGACATCAAGATTCATTTTTCTTGAGCATTGAAAACAGGATCATGCAAGTATAAAGTGTTTAATAAATAACATCAAAAACATGATGTTGCAAGTATGTTTTCTGGGGGGAAGCCAAATAGTGAAAATACTACTACATTAGTAGTATTATGGGATTGTGAGCAAAGGACTTAACCTCCAGCCATTTCAACAAAGCTGGTCTCCTCAAATGAATGTGTAATCTGGTTAGATCACAATAGGTCAAGTCCCCATGCCAATTTCCAATCAGACATATGCACCTAAGACCTTTGTGGGAATAATTTCAAGGCCACCACCACGTGCCATCTTCCTTAGATTCCTCTGCCTCTTGAGTCCCTAGAGCTATATGACTAAGTGGTAGCAAAATAAGCTCCAGTCCACCATCTGCCACAAAATCTTCTGAGGATTATTGTCCCACAATGAATAGTAAGGCTTGTGTAGGACACGTGGGTAGAGCCACTCCTTAATCTACCTCCACAGTGAGGTGGGATTAAGAACAGAGAGGTAGAGATTGCTGCAAGGGACCTGGAAGCAAGAATCCCTCCTGGAAGGTGTGCATGGAAGTGAAACTCACTACAGTCAATTTCCTGTTTCCCTTCTAAGTAAGGCTAAAGTCTAATTTGGGATGGAAAGACATAAATGATCTATAAAGGAAGAAAATGTATAACCTATTTCTAAGCTTAGAAAAATAAATTTGCTCATATAGGCCTATAAATGAGTTAGCAATACTTTTCAGCCTAAAGAATTTATAAATCATTTTAACAAGTCATAAGTAACATTATTTTATGGAATGGAACAGAATAAAAAAGTGCATTCCCCAGATAGCAAAGATAAATATTGTTTCTTCAAAGTTTCTCTTCGTTGTGTGTGTGTGCACATGCATGGGCATGTGTATATGTGTGTGCATGGATACATGCACACTAGCTTGTGACATATGAACATGAACATCCAGCCCTGTGCAGTAATATAAAATATATCTCTATTCAAAGAGTATCCCATAAATATTTGAAAGCCACACCTCTACAAAAATCTCCAGTTACTTTTTTTGATGTTGTTTTCTATTAGCTATGGGCATTTGAAAACATTTCTGAAAATTTTCCTGGCCCATGTATAAATACCCTATTTATTTCTGAAGCAGAGACTAATTTCCATCTTGATCATTCCCCTGTAGCCAAATGTTGTGTAAGAGGCACTTGTGGTATCTTTTATGTGAAAATCCAGATGAGATGTGCTATGGTATGCTGGAAATAATGATTTCTAAAATTGTTAAATGATTTTTTAAAAGAAATCAGAACAATCAGTCTTTTCTACCACCAGGAACTTTCCAAGTAGACTTAAATTGTTTTGGAGGTGTGACTAAGGAAGCCAAGGAAATTAGCAAATAGCTTGGGAGCAGGTGTAACCCAGAACATTCCAATGTTTTGTTTAGAAAACTCCAATCTGCCCTTTATGTGCATATATTGCCATGTAAAATAAATGGCCCCCCAATAAAAGTCTTAATATACATGTCTCCTAAGCAAGGGGGGAATATCTAGGTCTCTTTTTTAAAGGTATAAAAAGGGCAGTAAAACCCCTGAAACTTTCATTATTCCCTAAGTTTCTGATTTATAGTAAATATCCATTTTGTGGAAATCCAAAGGAGAAAAGTCCAGCTAGCCTGTATTAACACACTTTTTTCCAACTTCAATTATCACACCAACCCATGCAAAACACAATGCATATAAGCCATTAAACCTTCACAATTGTAGCCCAATCACATGCTTGAACATTATTCTTGTGAAGGCTTCATTTGTATTGGTTCTATGGTCAGTATTTCTGGGCTCTGATTCTTATCCTAGGCATTCCTTAGCATGCTTACAAGCCGACACAGAAGTCAAGATATTCTTTGCCTCCAAGTCCCCCATTGTTGCTTCTTTTCCTGTCCTCACTCTTAGAAAAAATCTTTTTTTTTTTTAATTTCAGAATAGTATGGGGGACGCCAGGCATGGTTGCTGATGCCTATAATCCTAGTACTCTGGGAGGCCTTAGTGGGTAGATTGCCTGAGCTCACAAGTTCAAGATCAGCCTGAATCAGAGATAAACCCCGTCTCTAAAAACAAAAAAATAGCAGGGCATTGTGGTGGTGCCTATAGTTCCAGCTACTTTAGGAGGGTGAGGCAAGAAAATTGCTTGCGCCCAATTGAGCCCATGAGTTTGAGGTTCTATGAGCTGTGACACCACTGCACTCTACCAAGGGCAACAACATGAGACTCTGCCTCAAAAAAATTTCAAAAAGAAAAAATATTATGGAGTGCTTTTGTACACTTTGGGTCTAAGTTATAAAAATTCACAAAGAACTAGAGCAAATCAGTGAGAAAAAAACTCAAACAACCCCATTAAAATTGGGCAAAAAGCATAAACAGAAACTTTTCAAGAGAAGAAACAATCTTTAGCCTTGGCTTCTCACTTATATTTCAAATTTCCCAATGTTCATAAGGAACTCTCTACTTGGATACCTGGTTGCTCCACCCATTTGCATCTTCCAAACCCTTCATCTCTTCCAACCCTAAAGTCAAGATCTTTCCCAACTATCTGAATTTCATATAGGGCTGCCATCATCCCTTCAATCAAGAGATGAAAACATCATTTTGAAACCCTTTATCCATAATTTCCAATCTGTCAATAGAATCTCTTCTTTCTTCCTTTGACGTGTCACCCACAATTGGCCCTTTTCTCCATTTGTACCAGGTCCACTATGTTCACAGTTGTCATCACCTTAGACCTGAATTACTACTATAGCCCCTTTATTCCTATTTCAGCTGATAGGGAAATTATAGACAGGAGGATAACTTAAAACTTTCTTGAGAATGTGCTATGTGGGGCAGCACCTGTGGCTCAAAAGAGTAAGGCACCGGCCCCATATGCTGGAGGTGGTGGGTTCAAACCCAGCCCCGGCCAAAAACTACAAAAAAAAAAAAAAAAAAAAAAAAGAATGTGCTATGTGTCAGACACTAAAGAATAGAATAAACACCAACACCATAAATGAATGAGACCCAAACCCTGATGTTAAGTTGCTCAGAATCTCTCAATTGCTACTGCCAGGCTATGACCAGGCATTCTAAAACATCATCGTCATCTCATCACCTTTCTCCTTCAGAACTTGGAGTGTTTCATGTATTTGCTTCGTTAAGTGCAAATGCTTTTGTCTGACTCATGTGGTTTTTCCTACTTGAAAACCTTCCATCTTTCCCATCTTCTTCCCCTTTATTCCCCCAACATGGCTCATTGCATGCAACAAGCTGACTACTACACTTTCCATAGATTTCTTTTCCTTCACTTCTGGTCACCTGTTCTGAGTCTTTCCTTTCTCTCTCTCTCACACAAACCTTATTGATCTTTCAGGGCCCATTTGTCAGTCTTCCTTTTCCACCAAGGCTTCATTTCTTCAAGCCAGTTCTCCCCTTCTTAATTCTTATTATGCCTATCATGGGAGGGCAATTCTGCCAATGGCACCACTCATATTACATATTTGAGGATGTCCTTCTGCACAGAATACAGGTTTCTTGGTTGCCTCTTAAATCCTTAATGTTGCCCCCTACCACCTAGCACTGTGCCAAAACAATAATAGATTTAGCCTATGCTGTGCAGCCAAAGCTCAGAGGAAGATGAAGCTACTTCTGTCTCTGGAAAGAAGGGTTAGCCACTTGAAAAGGATGCTCTTTCTTGCCTGGAATATTCTTCCTTTTTAATTAAACTAGCACAATCTCCTCATTCATAAGGCTGAGCTCAATGTTTATCCCGTCTCAGTAGCATCTTTTTGTCAAAAAAAGGAAAAAAAAAATCAGTGCTCTTAAACTATACATAAAAACCTAGAAGACCCAGAGAAGAGTGATGAATTACTCAAATGATGCATACATTTATTTATGTGCTCTCCAGGAATAATTTCTTTGTGCTGTTTAAGTAATTCTACTTATAATTTTTTTTGTTTTAAGTGTTATGGTAAGTAGCTATAAAGGGCAATCTTGGATATTGACTCTGGGTATGTTAGAGTTATTTGCAAAATTTATTTAGATTCTGTGCCCCTCCTTGTCTTTCTTGCTTTTTTTCCGCTTCTATTTCTGTACTTAATTTTTGAAGGCTCTGAGCATACATAAAAGAGTCTATAAAGGAGGTGTTGTATTCGCCACCTAGAACAAGCCCCGAACTGTATGGCTAATCTAGTGGGTATGTTTGGAAATGGTCTCAATTTCCTTCCCTAGATCACAGGGAAGAAGTGTTTGATCTAACCCACCTAATCTCTCATTTCCAACCAGTTGTGAAAACATGTTTCTCAGTATTTCAGACCACTGGAATAAAAAGGAGAAAATAATCAGGAGAAAGTGTTTAAAGGTAGATCAGCATTTAGATTTATAAGACCTCAGTGAGTTGTTCTGAAAATGCTTCCCTGGAACTCCCTCCAGAGCCGCTGTTTATTTTAACTTTGAGTAACCTCCTTTCATTTCAGAGTTCTTTGATCAAAATTATGTCCAACTTATGTGAAAATTAGTCACTACCAGTATTGTCTTTTTTTTTCCTTTCCCCCAACTGCCCTCCCTCCTTCTCTCTGTCTCTGCTCTCCCCTTCCCCCACCCCCCACTGTGTCATTAATTGTCATTAATTGTCTTTATATCAAAATTGAATACATAGGATTCATGCTTCTCCATTCCTGTGATGCTTCACTAAGAATAATGTGTTCCACCTCCATCCAGGTTAATATAAATGCTGTAAAGTCTCCATTCTTTTAATGGCTGAATAGTATTTCATGGTGCACATATACCACAGCTTGCCAATCCATTCCTGGGTTGGGGGGCATTTAGGTTGTTTCCACATTTTGGCGATGGTAAATTGAGTTGCTATAGCCATTTAATTTTTTAAATTACAAATTTTAATAAAATAATTTCAAACATTTCTACTTTTCTTTTTTTATCTGTCAATTCCACTGCCATGTATGTAATAGCCCTGTTTTATTAACACAAATAGGCCAGCAGATATGCACAATAATATTTATTACAGCATCATCTATAAGAGATGAAATTATCAAAGACCCAGTAACGGTGATGTTTAAATAAAATCCAGTAAAGACATCCAAAGAAGTGTAATTCAAGTATATTTTTAAATGACACACATCCCATATATGTTCTGATATGAAAATGTTTCTAAAATGTATTATTTAGAAAACAGTTTACAGAAAAATTTTGAGACATTATTTGCATTTTTAAAAATGCTTTATAAGAACTTCCCTGGCCAATCATAAACTTAACAGTAAAGGTCAAAGTTTCTGTTTGCTAAATAGCTATCAAAATAAATAAAAAATAAATAAAATAGCTTAAAGAAACTGCTTGGGAAGTTAATAGTAGCCAAGGCTGAGTTGTCCATGATCTTTGAGAACAGGGAAAGATAAGGAGGACTTTCACATTCACCATGGTATCTTACCTCAAAGAACTTCACTGGCTATGGTGCAGAGAAGTACAGATCACAGAGCAATGATCTCTTAGGGAAAGATAGATCAACAGGTAAGGCTCCTGCAGAAGGTGGAATTTGAAGGACAGAACACTAGAGAGTAGGGAGATACATGGGATAGATATATTCACCTCGAATTCTGAGGTGTGCATATGCAGTGTGAAACTGAAAAATTGAGAAAATAGCTACCAGAGTATTGTGAACTAGATGGAGATTCTGGAGACTGCACAATGCTGTTGGAGTTCCAACTAGCCAAAGTGGAGAGACATTGCTAAATACCCCAAGCATTCAATGAAGACCTCACGAAGGACATACCACAGAATGGGGCTACTGTACCCCTGCATAAAGGTAATGCCAGAGTTGCCTCAACAAAGCCCCACACCAAGCTTTGCTGGGATTACCCTGATCTTCCAATAAACCAACTAATTTCCAAAATAAACACAGCACTGTTCAAAAGGAAAAGTAACTGTCCTTAAGAAAATAGCATCCTTAGTATCCAACATGTGATAAAATAAAATGATAGACGTGAAAAAACAGGAAATATGAGTCATAACTGGGTAAAAACAAAGTAACTGGAAACAGGTTCAGTGATGATACAGAGGTACCAATTAGGAGAAAACAATTTTTGAAAAGAAAAGAAAAATATAGATATAAAGAGAGAAGAGATGGAAAATCTCAGAAAAGAGGAAAAAGGGATATAACCAAGCAAGTTCTAAGGTGAAAAAATCCAATATCTGAAATGAAAAATATAGTTTATATGCTTCATGGAAAATAGGACACTTCAGAAGACACTGAAGTTCTTGAAAACTGTTCAATACACAATATGAAATGAAATATGCAGAGAAAAAAATGACTGGAAAAAAAAAAAACACTGGCTGTGAAACAATATTGAGCAACCTAACATATGTGCAATAGAATTTCAAGGAGAGGAGTGAAAGATTGAAGCAAAAAAAAAAAAAGTTTGAAAAATAAGGACTAAAAAGTTTTCTAAATGTTACACTAAATGTCAACTCAATGAAATCGAAAAGCTTGACAAAAAACAAAGCAAAAGAACCAAAAAGGAAAATCACACCTAGGTCAATGATCATCAACTTAATAAAACTCTAAGATAAAAGAAAAAATTTACAGCAGACAGAGGAAGGTAGAATACGGACAGAAGAACAATCATAAAAATGAATATTTGCTCTTTATGAGAAATGGTACAAGCTGGAAAACAACAGAACAGCATCTTTTAAGAGCTGGGAGGAAAAATAGCCTTTTCATCCTGGTATTGTGTAGCCTGAGACAGTATCCTGCAAAAAATGAATGCAAAAACATTTCTGGATAAATAGATGAAAACATTCATGCCTAGCTGAACCCCACTACAACACAATGGTAAAAGCAGTTCTTCAGCCTGCGAAGTAACTGATACTAAAAGGAACAGGGATACGGGCAAAGAAATGAAGAGTGTCAAAAATAGCAAATATATGGAAAAATATAAAAAGGCTTCTTCATCTGGCATCTTAATTTCTTTATAAAACAATTAACTGTTTAAAGAAAAACTACGATGTGTTTAGTTTTAACATAAATGAAAGTAAAATTCATGGCAATGAGCACACAGAAAGAGGTGAAGTGTTGTGAAGTTCTTACATGGCATGTAAAGCAATGTTATTTTAATTTGTAGTGTGATTTTTTTAAATAATGCATATGGTAATGCCAAGACCAGTCACTAGAAATGATAATAAAGAAGGTGCCAGAAAAAAACATACGCACATTTTAAGAAAGGAAAAACTCTATTAAAATTATAATGCTCAGTACATATCATAATATATGTTATCTTGTACATTGTAGCTTGGATCTCCTGTAATTACAGAAGTCAAATGTGAGTTAAGTATTACCATTTTAGTATAGTCTTTTCCTTTCTTAATTGTGTATACTTTTTTGGTACCTTCTGTATAGATGAAAAGCAAAAAGAATAGATAAAGGGAATAATATATATTCGATTGATTTAGAAGGTATCATAAAAAGAGGAAAAATAAAACCAAAGAACAAATGAAACGAATAGGAAGGATAGCAAGATGATAGACTAAAGTCCAATCATCTGAATTATATAAAGGTGAATGGGATAAATACTGATTCAAAAGGTACAGGTTATCAGACTGACTAAAAAAGCAAGACTCAACCATATTTTCAATAAAATAAGGAAGTGGAAAAGATATCTAGAATATATATGAAAAGGGGAAAGTCATAAAGATTATGAAGATATTTTTTAAATAAAGGAGTGTTATGAACTGGTTTTTGCCAATAAGCAATCCTACACAAACTCCTTTGGAAAAGAGCAGATCTGTATCCGCACCCTCATATTAATCTTAAATAAAAATAAATAAATGATATTAGCTCAACAAAATCACCATACTCAACAATAAGTTAGGATACACTTTAAAATAACTAAATCAGTGGAATAAGAATTTTCCTAACAAAAAGAAATCATAAATACTTGAAGTGATGAATATTCCAATTACCCTGGTTTGATTAATACACATTGTAATACCCGTATCAAAACATCACACGTACCCTATAAGTACATGTATTCACAACTATCACGTACCCTTAATAATTAAAAATAAAATAATTTTTTTAAAAAGAAAAGAAGGAAAAATAAATAAATGGATAAATAAAAATAAATAAATAAATTTTGTAAAAAAGAAAACAAAGAAATACCTCCCAACTCATTGTATGAGGCTAGTAGTACCTTAATAACAACTCCAAAGAAAACATAAGAAAAAGACATAACTAGAAAGAAATCTTCCTCATGCAAAAAGAAAAATTCTTAACGAAATGTCAGCAAGTTAAATTCAGTAATGTATAAACATAATAATGCATCATGACCAAGTGAGGTTTATCTGGAATGCACTATTGGGTTACCACTTAAAAATCAGTCACTCAGTGTAAAACACCATGATGACAAAATGAAGGCAAAAAAAAAAAAAAAAACAACAAACCCTCTATGTAATTAATTTAATAGATGCAGAAAAATAATTTTATAAAATTTAGCTTTCACTCATGACAAAATTGTTTAGCAAACTCAGAATAAAGGGAGCTTCCTCAGCCTGATCAAGGTTGTCTATAAGAAACCTAAGGCAGAACACAGGGGTTTAGGGCCATGAACCTGTTCTGTATAATACTGTACTGGTGGATACGGAATCTTAGATGTCAAAATCCCTAGAACTGGGTGATACAAAGAGGAAACTCTCATATAAATTATGGGCTTAATTAATAAGAATGTGCTGTGGTCTCAATGTTTGTGCCCCTTGCCCCCAAATTAAATCTAATCCCAAATGTGATGGCATTAGGAGGTAGGGCCTTTGGAAGGTGATTAGATGCTAAGAATGGAGCCTTCATGAATGGGCTTAATGTCCTTAACTAAAGAGGCCAGAGGGAGTTTGTTTGCTCCTTCCACCAGGTCAGGATACAGCAAGAAGCAACTGCAATGAAACAGTAAATGGGCCCTCACAGACGTTAAATCTGCTGACACCTTGACCTTAGACTTCCCAGCCTTCAGAAAGGTGAGAATTAAATTTCTGTTGTTTATCAACCACCCAGTCTCCAGGGCTCTCTCATAGTAACCTGAATACACTGAGATAGAATGTATCATTGATTCTTCATCTGTTGTAGCCAATATACCACACTACACAAAATGGGAATGTCAAGGGGACGGGGAAAGAACATATAAGGAAAGAACATATATAGGAAAATGAACCAAAAACTGCTTGTAAAAATGTCAGGGTGGCACCTGTGGCTCAAAAGGTAGGGTGCTGGCCCCATATGCTGGAGGTGGCAGGTTCAAACCCAGTCCTGGCCAGAATCTGCAAAAAAAAAAAGTCTATTCATTTTTTCTAAACCTAAAGAAAATGTCATACTTACAGTGAAGAATTGAATATTTTCTCCCTAAAATCAGAATCAACACAAAGAGAGTCACTCTCAGGATTTCTATTCCACATATAGAGTGAAGTTTCTGGCCAGCACAACTAGGTAAGTGAATAAACACCTACCGTGAAGATTGGGAAGATATCTTTATTTTTGTATGACATGATGATTAAAAATTCCTAAGGAATGTACAATAAGATTCCAAAAGAGAATTTAGCCAGCTTGCAGGAAACAAGGTTGACACACAAAATGAATTGTATTTCTTTCTTTTTTTTTTATTACTCAAGCCCAGGTGAGGTTCAAACTTGCCACTCTACTGTGTAGGGCAGGTACCCTAACCACTGACCTATAGCACCCAGCTAAAAATAAGTTGTATTTCAATACATGAACCAGGAATAGCTGTAAAAAAACAAGATAGCAATGATACTCAGGTATAAATTTAACAACAATGTGTAAAAGTTTTGCAGTAAAAATTATCCCAGTAGGTTTTTAGGAAAGAAATTTTGCCAAACTGATTCTACAATGTATACAGAATTTCAAATGGGATTAGAATAGCTAAACCAGGCTCGGCGCCTGTGGCTCAATCGGCTAAGGCGCTAGCCACGTACACCTAAGGTGGTGGGTTCGAATCCCCAGCCCGGGCCCACCAAACAACAATGATGGCTGCAACCAAAAAATGGCCGGGCATCACTTTACCAGACTTCAGGCTATACTACAAGGCTATAGTAACCAAATCAGCATAGTACTGGCATAGAATAGACACATAGATCTACAGATCAGAACAGAGAACTCAAGAGCTGAAATCATCAAAATATTCTCATCTGATTTTTGATAAAGCAGACAAAAAATACACTGGGGAAAGGAAAGCTTTGGTGCTTTTTGATATAAGCCATTCTCATTGTGATTTCTTATTGTGATATTGATTTTCATTTCCCTGAGGATTAGAGATGTTGAGCATTTTTTCCTGTTTTGTCTGGGCACTAAATTATCTTCATTTGAAAAGTTTCTGTTCCTGTCTTGTCTTTTGCCCACTTTTTAATGTGGTAGTTTGATTTTTTTTTTCTTGCTTATTCATTTGAGCTTGATTGTTGTTAGCATATATGAAAACTACTGATTGTGTACAGCAGTTACTTTTGAAGGTCAACTTAGTAGAAGAGAGGAGGATGTTTGCTTCCAACTTTTACTTATAACTTCTTCCCGCACATATTACACCATATATGTGCACACACAAGCATGTACACTTTCAGAACTTCATCATGTTATGTTTATATACATTTTTAACATCTAAATTTTAATAAAAATGAAATATAAATGTCTGGCACCTGATAGGACTGCATATATTTTTGTTGAACAAATACATGAGTAGATAAATGATTATTTTCTGAACAATTAGTTCATCTTTTAACTTTAATCCCTTTTTATAAAACTTCTGTGTGTGAAAGGCTAAACTAAAAATGTCATAGTATCTTTTGGGAATAAAATTAGCTATCATTCACAAAGAGCATCAAGGAGATTAATTGTTGCTAATATTCCCAACAACTCAGCAAGGCAGATATTATTATCTCTAGTTTATAGATGATAAAAGCAGAGATCAGGGAGGCTAAATTATTTGTCCTGTTTCATAGGGATAGAGATTGGCAAATTCAGAACTTGATGACACATCTGACTCCTAAACTTATGGTTTTTATAGAATTTACATTTGCTTTTCCTGTATTAAAAATTAATAAAGAGGAAAATAAAGTATCATACTTTAAGAGGCAAGTTGTTTTTTTTTAATTGTTGGGGATTCATTGAGGGTACACAGAACCAGGTTATACAGATTGCATTTGTTAGGTAAAGTTCCTCTTGTAATTGTGTCCCATCCCCCAAAAGGTGTGTCACACCCCATGACCCCCTCCCCCTTCCCTCTCACTGTACCCCTTCCCCTGCCCCCCCACCATGTACTAGGTGATTGAGTACATTGGATTCTTGCTTCTCCATTCTTGTGATGCTTTACTAAGAATAATGTGTTCCACTTCCACTCAGTTTAATACCAAAGATGTAAAGTCTGCATCTCTTTTAATGACTGAATAGTAGTCCATGGTATACACATACCACAGCTTGTTAATCCATTCCTGGGTTGGTGGGCATTTAGGCTGTTTCCACATTTTGACAATTGTAAATTGAGCTGCAATAAACAGTCTAGTGCAAGTGTCCTTATGATAAAAGGATTTTTTTTCTTCTGGATAGATGCCCAGTAATGGGACTGCAGGATCAAATGGGAGGTCTGAGTTCTTTGAGGGTCCTCCATACTTCCTTCAAAAAATATTGTATTAGTTTGCAGTCCCACAGCTGTGTAAAAGTGTTGCTGTCACATCCACACCAGTATCTGCAGTTTTGAGATTTTGTGATGTGGGCCATTCTCCCTGGGTTTAGGTGATACCTCAGGGTGGTTTTGATTTGCATTTCTCTGATAATTAGAGATGATGAACATTTTTTTCATATACGTGTTAGCCATTCATCTGTCTTCTTTAGAGATGATTTTATTCATGTTTCTTGCCCAATAATTTAAGGGATTGTTGGCTCTTTCTATGTTGATTAATTTGAGTTCTCTGTTGATCCCAGCTTTTGTCCGATCCATAATATGCAAATATCTTTTCCCATTCCGATGGCTGTCTAGTTGCCTTGGTTGTTGTCTTCTTAGACAGAAGCTATTACAGTTTAATTAAGTCCCATTTGTTTATTTTTGTTATTGTAATTACCACAGAAGTCTTCATAAAGTCTTTCCCCAGGCTGATATCTTCAAGTGTTTTCCCCACACTTTCTTTGAGGATTTTTATTGTTTCATGCTTTAGATTTAGATCTTTTATCTACCTTGAATCAATTTTTGTGAATGGAGAAAGGTGGAGGTCCAGGTTTGGTTTTTACATGTGGATATCCAGTTCCCTCAGCACCATTTATTGAATAGAGATTCTTTCCTCTAGTGTATGTTCTTGTTTTGTTTATCAAAGATTAAGCTATAAGATGTTAGTTTCATCTCATGGTTTTCTATTCGGGTCCAGATGTCTATATCTCTATTTTTATGCCCATACCATCCTGTTTTGATCACTGTGGTTTAGTAGTACAGCCTAAAGTCTTGCAAGTTAAATTTAGATTAACTGGGAAGAAGTGTTTCTAAATGGTGGATACAGAATCTAACTAAGGGGTGGGCCATCTATGCTGTCACCAGAAGCACTGACTTGGGGGAATTAAAATAGCCATGAAATAGTGTACATTAGAAATAGGTAGGAGGCCATGGAATCCAATTGTCTCACATGGCTTTCTTTGTATGCAACTGCAGAAATACAAATTGCCCAAACTCAGCTGAAACAGACAGTCTACTTCAGATAGAAATGTTAAGAGCATCCTCATCAGCAAGGGTATGCCACGATCAAATAATTTTGCAGCTAGGCACATACAGCTGCAGTCAGCCAGAAGGCAGTAGTCGCTGGTGACTGAAACTCCAAAACCAGAAAACGGCACTGCACAAATTGCTGTTCATGGGACTGAGGAATTTTTTTCATTAGCTACATCTTTAATATGCTTGCCAAGAAGTTGTCTGGTCTGAATAATCACAAAAGAAAAGAAGAGAGATTAAGAGATTATAGAGAGTATAGGAAAGCAAGAAATATTTGGGTTGTTTGTTGTTGTTTTCAGACTTTCAACTCTCCTTTGGACAGCAAAGTGAATGAATAAATCTATTCTGTGTACTAATTTCTTCATATTACTAAAAATATTTCTATTTCAATTAACAGAAAATCAGACTCTCCCTTCTTCTTCAAGTAAATGTGGAATAAATATTTAAGAATTTGTTTTGAAATGGTACCAGATTATTAGTCTGGAGACACCCACACATCAAGGTGCAGCCTGGGCTGTATTTATATGGTCTTTCTTTTCATCCTTTTCATGATGGAGTCATGGAAATAAAAAATAAATTAATTAATCAATTTAAAATAAAGGGTCATAAGACCTAAACAAGATAAAGCCTAACCACTAGAAAAAGAGAAAGAAAGAAACAAGGACCGTGCACCTTGCCTAAGATTAGGATTCTCTGAAGGAAAACTATACTCTTGAACCACATTAGAACAAAGAAATGGAGACAACTTGGAGTGGTATGTAACTGGATGCTAAGATGAATGTTGAATATCAATGTGTTTTAGGAATTCAAACAATAGAGTGGACAATGGTCAAAAGAGTTCACATTTGGCATGAGCCTTGAGCTGCATTGGAAACATGTGAATTGAGGAGCACACACCAGCGTAAAGCCAGTGAAGAACTATGGTATCCTTAGTTCCTTAAGATAGTTCCCCAGAACTATTTCTTCTTCTTAGCTGTTCCTCAACATTCCATTTGCATAACTCAATGCCTCACAGCATTATATATATACACACACATACCCATGTGTGCTACATGTAACATGTCTTTATCCTGAAGAAGAGTGTATGGTTGTCTATAGTAAGTACTTCTAAAACAGAATTACTTCAGGAGTTTATAAGAGCTTCTCATAGACAATAGTCTGTACCAAAAAAAAGAACAGGATTGCAAAAATAGTCCCAATGAAGACAAATTTTGTATCACTTAGAGTCATCCATGAACATAACTTTCCTTCCAACGTCCACTAGGGGGATGGTTACCAAAAAGCTCCTGTTTCACTTGGTGTAAAATAGTAATGCTGTGCATTTGGCATCTGCTTGAGATGGAGGATGCTAGCGGTTCTCTTTTGAAAGAGACTTCTATGAACAACAAGAACTTGACCTGTCTTCAGTCCTTTGACACCACCTATCATATGAAGGATAAAACCATCAAGATCACTCCTTAGGTAAGAGGTGATTTTTCTGCTGTTTCTTCAGCACTGTGCCAAATGTTGGCATGACTGTGTTTCTCTCCTTGGCTGCTGATAGAGAAATTTTCTTTGAAAATTTTAGTATATAAAGAGGGATCCTTTTGGGCAGCACCTGTGGCTCAGTGAGTAGGATGCCAGCCCGATATACCAAGGGTGGTAGGTTCGAACCTGGCCCTTGCCAAACTGCAACCAAGAAATAGCCAGGTGTTGTGCTGGGCACCTGTAGTCCCAGCTACTTGGGAGGCTGAGGCAAGAGAATCATCTAAGCCCAAGAGCTGGAGGTTGCTGTGAACTGTGACGCCACAGCACTCTACTGAGAGTGACAGAGTAAGGCTCTCTCTCTAAAAAAAAAATAAATCCTTTTTCGGTAAAGAGAAAAGAAGTTGGAGGGTTTACTTTTAAGGTATTCTGTATTGTAGCAGGATACTTTCCCAAAAGATTATTATATGGATAGAACACTTTTGGAATAATGGATCACATTTCTTCTAAATCTGTTTTTCTTAACTCAATTTGAATAAGTTTCAGCATAGAAATATTATTATGCTTTTTAATTATGTAGCAAAAATCACTTCTAATCCTAAAACTTACTTCAAGTAACATGGAGTAGAGATAATAGGAAGATACAATTCCTGACCTTCTTGTCATAATTAAGAAAATAAAATCACATACTAAGAATGTATGTCAATTACAGATGACTTTTGTAGATTTCTACTGATAAAATGAAGCTTCAAGATCTCTAGGAAATATCCTACCAATACTTTTAACACATAAACAAGTTTTATTAAATATATACTTGCTCTTTTATATCTATCCTAACTTTTATACAGCCCTGTCCTTGCAGGCATCCCAATTTTCATGACAGTTGTAAATGAAGCCATAAATAAATGAAGATTTATGAGAAAGAGTCAGGTGAGAAGTGATTTACTACAAGTAGAATGACTTAAAAGATAAAATATTATTTGGTATTCTGAATAAAACTACAAATATAATTTTGGTTTTCTCTAAAAGAGAAACCTTAAATCAGAATGTGACATAGCCACTTAGAAGAACCAAAATTGGGTGGGGGATACAATATGCTTTGTAAGTAGAAAATTTAAAAAGAGGTTAGAGTAGGTTCCTTGAACCAGTTAAAGGGATGAGCCCCTGCCCATTTGTATTGATAATTCAGGATAAAAGAAAAATAAACTGAGAATACAATAACCATTATGGTATACTTTCAGTTCTCATATTGTGAAGAAAATTTATGGCCTTAAAAATCTTCTAAAGCAAAGCAGAAAGAATGAAAATGTAGAAAGTGTATATACAAACTAAGAATTTAGAGGGAATTTCTGCTTCTGGTTAGGACATATAAATCACTAAGAGATTGAGACAGATAATCTACAAAATCATAGCTTTAAAAATACCATCAGAGAGCCAAGGTGCAAATAAATGTAATGAACTGAATTCCATAAAGTGACAAGCCATTCCCAGGACAGAAGAGACACATGACTTTTTCCATCCCCAGAGGAGCTTCCAGAGAAGGAGGAATAACTAGTATAACTTATTGGTTATACAGGATATACACCCCAGTAAGAAGGCATCGACCAAACTTTTTGTAGAGTTTAAGGGCTGGGAATGAACAGAAGAGCAGAAAGAGATTCTTCTGAGGGACTCTAGATGTGGAAGATTACAGGCAGTCACAAATTATTTGATATAACTCTTGTTGAAATATGGTGTTCTCTATTCCCTTCCCTTGAATATAGGGGGGCTCTGTGACTTATTAAACCATTACAATAGGGTAGAAGTAATCTAGAGCCAGTTTCTGAGCACAGACTTTAGGAGATGAGCCTCTTCTACTTCCCGTCTCTTGAAACCCTTGTTCCTGGGACCCAGAATGTGCAGAAGCCCTAACAGAAACCAAGGCTCGTAGCATAAACTCTTGGCTGAGTTCTCAGTTGACAACAATAAACAAATTGTCAGGAATTCTAATGAGTCTTTTTGGAAGTGTATCATGTAACTCCAAGAGATTTACCCCTAGCTGATGGAGCAGAAAAATTATCTAGATGAATTTCTGCCTAATTTCTGACTCAGTGTCATTGTTTTCCACCTGGGTACCAACTGATCCAACCAATTATGGGTATTTCTTTCTCTACTGTTCTGCAGTGACAGCCTTGCAATAAATAAACTGCCCATGTACATATAGGTCTCTTTCTGGACTCTCCATTGTCTTCTATTTGTCTAGTTTCACAAAATAACATCTGTCTTCGTCACTCTGTCTTTAAAATAAATCCTGATGTCTTGTAATAGAGATCTCCCAAATTTGTGCTTTCAGCTTATCTTGGAAATTCTTGGGTTTTTTAAAAAGACCCATATAACTATGTAATTAGTTTTTCTGTATAGAGGGCTTTCACATCTTTGTTGGATTGTTTTCTTTTTACTACTACTATTAAATAATTTCTCACTTTTGTACAAATGATATTCATTAAACTGAGTCCTCTTTCAGCCTCAACACTATGCATGGAGATACTTCCCTTGCTCTTCATGACATAAACAATTTCTTTGCTTTCAATTGGAAGACTATTTCCTCAAATTCGTGTATACAAGTAATGGCTAAAGACCTGATACAGTTTTAAGAGTACATTGCACTACTGACATTATGTTTATTTTTAAAACATAATAAAAAAATAAAAATTATTTATTAATTTTTAAAATTAATTATTTATGTAATTTTTTTACATAATAAAAAAATCCAGTAAACCAAGCCCAGATTTGAAGAATTTTCTGACTTCCATAGTGTAAATATTCCTACGATGGCAAGTTTGACACCACTAAACATAGAATTTGTGGCTGGGTGCAGAGGCTCACGCCTGTAATCCTAGCACTCTGGGAAGCTGAAGTAGGTGGATTACTTGAGTTCACGGGTTTGAGACCAGTCTGAGTAAGAAGTGAGGCCCTGTCTCTACTAAAAATAGAAAAACTGAGGCAAGAGGATCACTTGAGCCCAAGGGATGGAGGTTGCTATGATGCCACAGCACTTTACCCAGAGTGACAGTTTGAGACCCTGGCTCAGAAAGAAAAAATACAAACAAACACAGAGTTTGGTAGAGATGTGCAGTAGTTCTTCATCATACGGGATTTCTGCTGTACAGTTACAGTAGATGTAAACAACCTCAAGACCATAGATGCTAGTGACCTGTAGTAACATAATTAGGAAGTGCTATTTTAGAATTTGCTTTAACATATTTAATTGTAAGTGATATACGTTAATTTCAATAATGGCTACATTTGAGAATTTGATAGCAAACTTGTGAAAATGTAGTAATCAGCTGTTCTGGGCCAGCAGTAGCCTGCTACAACATACAACTAGATCATCATAACATCTCCTTTTTCATTCCTGAGGTTGGTAATTAATGTGCTCCCTTTTCATTTTTTTAGATAAATTTCACCATGAGTATCAACTTTGTAAGATTTTCTTATAATTAATATTCTGCCTTTGTTGATGCTCTGTGTTGTATGTATTCCATTAATTTCTGTTCTTACCTTTATTTCTTTCTTCTGCATTTACTTCAGAAGATTTCAGTGGTAAACACAACAATAAAAATAAACAAATGAGACTTAATTAAATTGAAAAGCTTCTGCGCAGCTAAGGACCCAACAAGTAAAGCAAATAGACCTTCAAATTGGGAAAAGATATTTGCATATTATGAATCTGACAAAGGCTTGAGAACTAGACTCTACAGAGAACACAAATGAGTCAACAAAAAAAAAGTAAACAAACCCATTTGGGCAAGAGACATGAACAGAACCTTCTCTGAGGAATGCAGATGAATGACTAGCAAACATTTGAAAAAAAATGCTCATCATCCTCAATCATCAGAGAAATGCAAATCAAAACCACCTTGAGATATCACCTAACCCCAGTGAGATACAACATCTTTGGAAAGAAGTATGGAGAGTATACGTATATTGAAAACTCAAAATAATTTCTTCAATGATAGTTTTTTAATTTTTAGTTGACATCTCGTAACTCTACATATTTATGGGATATAGAATGACATGTCGATACATGAATACAATGTATAATGATCAAATTAAAATAATAAGAATATACATAATTTCCAACATTTATCATTACTTTGCATTTTAAACCTTCTAAAGCTTATCCTCTAGCCTTTTGAAAATACACAATAAATTACTGTTAACCATGTTTTTCTACAGTGCTGTAGGACACTAGAATTTATTCTTCCTATCTAGCCAGCTTTTAAATCCGTGAAAATGTAGTAATCCCTTGCTCTCTCTCCTATACTTTCCACCCTCTAATAACCACAGTTCTACTCTCTACATCTATGGGCTGGACATTTTTAGATTCCACATATGAATGAGAACAGATGGTACTTACCTTTCTGTGCCTGACTTATCTCACGTTACATAATGTCATCCAGGATTAAACAACAGACTTTTACCTATCCTCCAATGGTTTAGTATCACCTTTAAAAAGAATAAAGGAGACGACTGATTTTGACAGAATTTCTGACTTACAACCAATTATAAAAGCCTGTAGATATACATTATGAGAGCATAAATAAGTGCATAACAAAATAGAAAAACTTCATATTTGGAATTTATAAATGCCCCCCAAAAAATGGCCCAATGTAATTAAACCTGAATTAGCACCCAGGTTATAAATATGATCATGTGTGTAATTATCCATTGACAATAAGGTGAATGGGCTTTTTCTGTTTAGTTTCAAAATTAAACACAAAGTATTTCTTTTGTCTACATAATACCAAGTTTTCTCTCTATACCACAATTCCCCAGAAGTGCCCACTTCTGAAAGGGAAACACTGTATGACAAAATAAGATTGTTGGACAAGTGTAGTGCCATTTAGCAAAATTTCCATGAAAATGTTTCCCTAGGTACTGAAGGAAATACTCCGATATTCCCTGGGAAGTAGTTACAATGTTTGAGAATGCTAAGGAAACTCCATAAAGTGCTTTCTTTTTCCCAACTCAAACCTTACTTCCTATGATGTAAGTCTATCTTTCTCAATATTTTGAGTGCAAATTTACCATCAAAAGTATTTTGACTTTTAAAAGTCAAGATAAACATTTTCATAAACCTTAATGAGTAAGAAATTTGTTGGAAAATTATTGCTTTTAGAAATTTGACATTTTTAATACAGGAAAGGGTCACAGAGTTTGATAAATTAACCACTAGGCATTGTACCCAGATTTATTTTGGAGGAAACATATAATTAACCAAAGAAGGCTATGGTGTCCTGCAGTTTACATTTCTAAAACAGACTGAAAAGAATTGGAGGGGGCGTGCATAAAATACATTTTCACCAAAAGGTTAAGATCAATCGTAAATATCATGCCAGACCAAAGAAAGATGGAATCATTTATTGTGTGCAGACATGCACCTCTGTGTGGTATTAAGCCTGATCCTGGGGTTATTAGTAAGTTGAAGTTTGGCTCCTGACACAGACTCCAGCTTAGCCAATTCACGATTACTCATTTAACATGTCAAATCATTGACTCAGCTACACAATGACTTGATCAATCAGTGCTATTCCTAGAACCCGTGCCAAAGAGATGCTTAGTTCAAAGAACACGGAGTGATGAGCCTCTCACCATAGAATTTAAACTGCAAGGCTAGACACTGCTTAGTGAGCTGGTCTGCTGTGCCTTTCAGACATAGATTAACTTTTCCAAGCCATCAGAATTTGTTTCCAAGTGAAGCCTGCTGGGAAGCCAAGGAAGTAGAAAAATCAGTCCCTTTCTCCTAAAGTGAATAAAAGCTGAAAGGCAGAAATTTACAGCAAAATCTATTATCCCTCACGGTTGGTAAATTCTAGACAATCCAATATTGCAGTCAAGTGTCCACGCATGTTTAAAGAACTAAAAATAAAAAGTTTGAACTCGACATGTCATGCTATAAAGGATAGTAATAAAATAGATTTAGAATAATTCAAAGAGCACTTCGGTATTTTACAGCACCTCAAAGTTACCATTATGATCAAATGTTATCGTATTTACTAACCACCTCAGCCCTTCTTTGTTAGCCTCAGTACAGACCTAGACCCAAGAAGAAAGAAGCAGACTTTGTGGGGGGAATTTTCCCACCTGGGTTTTCTTTAATTCACCCTCAAAAAGAAGCCGCCGTTTGCAGGTCCCTAGTTGTTGCTCTCTATATTCTGATCTATTTTTCTATGCCTCTATGCCCTGTGACTCCAGGATGAAATCATTTGTTAGGCAAGCTTCAGTATGTTCCTAGTATCATTCTAGTCCAGACACTGTTTCGGGTCTCCCTTTGTTGTATACCTAATGCCTCCAGCCAGTTTTTGTATTGTTACCCTAGGAGAAGATTTAGGACAAGACCGTTGCCATTTCCATTCTTACCCAGAAGGGAGTGTCCTGCGGCTCTATTGCAAAAGACACAGTTACAGACATGGGAAGAGCTAGGGAGTAACGGCTAACCTGGGCTGACCCCATCTTGGACTTCGCACTTGAACATATATGGAAGCCTGAGCCTTGTACTTAAAAAGGGCACTGGGTACAGAAATACTATAATCTGCGGCATCATTAAGAAAGATTTGCTGCATCTACCAAATATGGTACTAGTATAGGGATGACATTCCTTGTCCATATCCAGAGGGTTAAGATTCATCTGGGATATGAGAGGGAACATTTGGGAAAATGTTCTCTTATTAAAATAGCCATCTCTAAATGCTCTCTAGTTTTAAAAAGGAAATGGCTAAAACACTGGAAAATATTCTTTGGGATTAATTTTGCCCCAGGAAGTGTTTGTTTTCACTGTTTCAGAATGACATCCAAGAGAGCTGAGCTGCTCATCATTTTATTATTGTATGTCTCCAATTATCCATAGCGGTCAGCATCATAGTACTGCCCGTTGGAGACAGCATCATTCATAAAATGTTTTCTCAGAAAATGTTATGAGAAAATCGAATGCAGTACGGGCAGCATTTTATCATTACAGAGAAATGGAAAAACTTTTCCTAGTGAAATCATATTTACCTATTAAAATAGCACGTAGCATATACACAGCAGGGACAGAGAAAGTTCAAATAAATAAGATCCAAGTGGAAAAGGTCATAAAAACACATCAACAGATCACAAAAGAAAATACACAGAGGCTACGAAACATTTTTTAAAAATCGTCCAAAATAATAATTAAAAATACCAAATAAAGCAAAGTGTCATTTCCTTGCCATTAACAGTAGGAAAACACTTAAAAAATACTCCTTTCTTATAATATCATGAGAAATAAGAACTGCCAATAGAAGTTTCAATTGGTAAACTCATTCTAAAAAGAAAGTATGCAATTTTTATCAAAAGCATTAAAACATTTATAACCTATAGCATAGAACTATCTATATGGGGGGCAGTGCCTGTGGCTCAAAAGGTTAGGGCGCTGGCCCCATATGCTGGAGGTGGTGGGTTCAAACCCAGCCCTGGCCAAAAAAAAAAAAAACTATCTATGTTGAAGAAGTAATGAAGAAATATCCTTTTCTTCATTGTTTATCACCAAAAACAAAAAAGAAGTAAACCAAAGGAAAACGGATTAAATTAACCACGGCAATAATATAAAAGGAAATGTCAGTCGGATGTGTACATACTTTAGAAAACAGAGACATGAAAGAAATGTTCATAGTCTAAAATTTAATAAAAAATAAACTTATATGCATGTATATGATATAAAGAACACACACTACTCTTTAGGAAAATGTACTAGAATAGCATTCTGATTTCTCATTTTTGAAGGGTGTCAGTTATCTACACAGTGAAACAACACAGGCTACTTATGGATAAAACTTAATTCAAAATGAAAGACTGGCCGGTTTACAGAATGCATTTTGTGAATCTTCATACCATATTCTCACCACGTGTTTCTGTCAAGATGATACTTAATTAACCTTGCACTTTTTCTCTGGGTCCACTGTGAGATTAGCTGCAGGTGCCACCAGTTAGAAATATCAAGAGCGAGAAAGAAAAATAAAGGACAAACAGGCCCTGAAGTGTTAGTTTGTGATAGTTTCCTGCTGAATGGCAACATCTCAGGATCAGGAGTATTGGGAAGAATTGCTTCCTCTTCATTAAAATGAAGATGTAAAAACTGTGTTTATGAATGGAGTTAAAAAAAATGAGGGAAAAAGATTAAAGTCAGAACTTATACATCTATCAGGAGGTGAGAAATAAGAACCTGCTTGCATACAATGACTGGAACCAACCAAGCATCAAAACCCCCATAACTCTTTTCCCAGAACAAGACAGATTCCTGCCTCGGAAGTTACTGGGTCTGCCTTCTCATCTGTGTGACTCACCACCTGTGCTATCTGGGGAAAAATTGCTTTATATGTTTTAAATTTTATTTTCATTTTTTAAAATTGGCTTACCTCTGAGGGTATGGTGATATGAAATGAGAGTATATATGCTATAGAAAGCACTTAGTTTCCCAGGAGAACAGAAGAATGAGAGGAAGGGAGGCAGGGGGTGGAGGAGGATGATAATAAAGGTGGTGGTGTGTGACCATAATTAGGGTGAAGGATTTATTTTCAGATGTAAAATCACTTCTACTCTCCTCCATTTCTAATCTATGGCATACGATTACATTTATCAGTTCATCTTGAACAAGAAAAATTCACCACACAACAGCATTATAATGAAGACATGATGAAGGTGTGAAGTGTTCTGTGGAATTATTATTTCACCCTACAGAGAATACAAATTAGGTATTGTTTTAGATATTGGAATGTATAAATCTTGACTCTTCATTAATAGATAGGAAATGGTATTCCATATTAAAGTGTTCATCTACTTTAAAAACTAAACATAGAGCTAGATTACATTTAAATAATTTAACTTGGCTAAATTAATGGAATGTACTTGATAGCATTGAACATTAACAGGGAAAAATCAAAGCAGGGAGAGCAGAGAGGAAACATTCTGAGATTTACTTTATGTTATGGAGAAGATAGTTTCTTTTCTTTTCACTTTGCTTTTTGTGTTTTTTTCACATTTTTCAATGACCCTATTGCTATTATAATTAGAAAAAAATTAAAATTATCTCACATTTTAGTGAATTTCTAGATAATTTCTAAATTTCTAATTTCTAGGCCTTTCTAGAGGCCTCAGAGTGTAGCGTAAGAATGAAACAAGTGTGTCATATGGCTCACTAGATGACACGAACTCGGTCCCCTGCACCAATGCTGATCACAAACCATTACTTTCTTCTCTTCTCAACATCAAAATTTTCCTAGTACTAAACTAAGGGAATGAAATAATTTGTTGGGTTGCATAGTGGGTTGAATTATGTCCTTTCCCAAAAAAATATATCCACATCCCAACCCACTGGAATTCATGGAGGTAACTCTATTTGGAAAAGGGGGTCTTTACAGATAGAATTAAGTTAAAGGGCTCAAGATAAGATCTTCCTGGATTATGACTTAAATTTAATAACAAGAGTCCTGATAGGAGACAAAATAGAAGACACAGGAAAAGGTAAGTCTGTGTAAAGAAGGAGGCAGAGGTGAGCAGTCACGAGCCAAGGACTGCCTGACATCACCACAAGCTGGAAGAGGCAAGACAGATTGATTCTCCCTGAGTCTTTGGAGGGAAAGCTGCTCTGCCAATACCTTAATTTCAAATTTCTGGCCTCCAGAACTGTGAGAGAAACAATTTCTGTTGTTTTAAGCCACCCAATTTGTGGTAATTTGCTGTAGAAGCTCCGGCAAACTCATATAGGCCGTGAGGAAAGTAACCCCATGAGAAAACTTCTCAGCCTTAAGTCAGCAGCAAGCAAGCCCACTCTGCCTTTGCCTTGTTAAAAGCAGGTACCTCCTTAGAGCTCTCCCTCTCCAGGGCTCCTTGCTCCAGACGCTGCCTTTTCTCCTGATCTTTGAAACCATGGTTCTCCAGCTGTGTGTCCTGGCTGCCTGGGGACAGGAAGCTACTGCAGCTGCTCTGGCTCCTTCTCGCTGCTCCACCAGCTCTTGCACACAGCCAAGGGTTGCCAAAACTTGTAGAAAAAGTTTGTGAAATGAAACCTTTATTTCACACGTTATCAAGTTTGGGTGGATACTAATGTTCTCAGTGAAAAGACGTTGAATAAAGAAGTATTAGTGGGGGGAAAAGAGGCGCTAAAATCTTTTTGACAAATAAAAGACATCTTTACACTAAAAAGAGCAACACTATTGCTTCAAAACAAGCAGAACTACCCTTTACCAAGTATAGAACAGACCGTTCTCTTCTGTGCCCACACACCCCCAACTGCACAATAGTACTCAAATTCACCGTTAGCTATAGCATGGGAGGATAAGTCAGCAAATCCACGAACTAGAGACTATCATATAGGCACTAGGCCGTGGGGAATACAAACGTGAACACCTGACAAATTTAGCAGATCGAACGTTTTTTAAAACTGATCAGTAAAGAAGAAGGTAGTTATCACTGCATATATAATAGAGCAATCTTAGGTTTAGAACTCTTGGGCTAGCTACTCAATCTCTTTCAGCCTTGGGTTCCTAAACTGTAAAATGAGTTCTATTGGGTTGTAGAGAAGACAGTGAGATTATGAATGTGAAAGGCCCAGTCAGAGGGTCCGACACACAATAGACACGAGAAATCTAACTTCCCCCGCCCCTTTGTTCCTTTTATCAATGGCACCCATGACCTGATGACTTCGCAACCACCAGAGCGAAGTCTGGGGAGAAAGGCTGACTCTCCCAAACCAGATGTTAATTCCTTATAGTACTTGATCCTGTTTGGTGCTCTTAAATAGGTCTTTTACATAAAGAGGTGCTTATTTGTTCCTTGACTGATTTTTAGAAAAATGTTTAGACTCATCCTAGAGTTCTTATTAGCTCACATACCATAAAAAAAGAAATATTTGACTTTCTCTAAACAGACGCTTTGTTTTTCTAGTAAAGAGCAATCACTTTCTTGTTTTATAAATAAACATCTGTATTGAAATTTACACAAGCATCTTGATTTGAGACAAAATAATTGACCAAATATAAAGCTACTGGGGAGGTGGGATGGGGTGAGTGAGTTTCCAATTGACTCTATTGAACCCGAAGGTGGGTTATAAGCTTAGGGCCTTTCAGTGAGACAAAACTGGTCTGTTTATTTGGTTTATTGAAGCAATTAGTTGTAAAATTAGGTTGGGATTTTTTAAGCCTACAGTAGTTATTCTTTATGAGTCTGGGCCCTGAACAAAAATATTTCTTTAAGTTTTTTATTTGAGAATTGCTTTCTTCAGGTGAGTTCTGGCAAATACTGTAATAATGTATAAATCTGGAACACTAGGAAGTATAGAAAAGGGAAGGAAATTACCTCAGTTTGACAGGAGGCACAATGTTACTTTCTTTAAATAAAATGCATCCTCTGTCCTGACTCACCCGACGCAGCACAGTCGAGCATTTCATTGTGTTCTGTGACTTAGCCCTGCCTGCCGGAGAAGGTTGCTGACACTGTGGACCTGGGGTTACAAAGAGCCCATGTGTCCCTGCTCAGGTTTTCACATTCCTGGGAGGGCTGCGGGGGAGAGCTGCTTTTTTATTTTTTTTTTCAAGTCCTGTCACAAACGGTCTTTGACAGAGATGTCCAGAGGCCTGAGCAGGAACTGCTGGGCTTGCTCTGTACCAGGCGACCCACATGCCAATGGGAGGTAGAAAGGGGGCTCTGTCCAAAGGCATCCAATGACTGTCCCTGGGTCTACTGTGGAAAAGCCAGTTGACATGGGACAAGCACGCATCCATGACTAAAAGGAATGGATACTGTCTCAGGAAGGAGAAGGACTGGGCATGGGACAGTGCAGTGCAAGAACAAGTCACAGATGCCTCTTGCCACCTCGCCCCAAGAACCCCAGTGGTTTGCACACATTTCAGACAATCTGGTAGTGGTTTTCATGATGGGAAAACATTTCCTTAGGTTTTTCCCCATGCATTGTATCTAAAATTCCAAACAAGCCTAGCATCTCGGGAGTGCAGTGGTTAGGAATGTCAGCCCTGTCTCAGCACAGTGGTGTATGCAGCATCAGTGACTCCAATGATGAGAACTCTGCACCCTTGCATGTCTGGAATTCTGACTGGCAGAATTCCTTGTGGTTTTTTGATTAAGAATTATGTTAAATATAAACTGTAAACATATCCCATAATTATTATAGCCCAAGCTTAGGAAGGTTGTTTTAAGATACAAGAGACCCTGATAGTTTTTGAACTCTCTGTTTTAGCCTAGCAGATTGTTAAGAGAAACCAAATCTATTCTAGCCTCTGAAAATGTGATCCACCGTCCCACTGGTTCTCCTCACATCAGCCTCCACATCCTCAGGGCCACTGGTCCATGGCAAGGACGACTGAAGGTCCTCTGCATCCAGGCTGAGGCACACTTGAGAGACACACAGGTAGGTCTCCCCTGTACCAGGAAATGTGTGTTACTTACCTGAGTCTCTCGTTCAGGATGACAACCTCAAGGCAGTAAAACTTCATTTATAATTGAGGAATTCATGGTCTTAAGGAATATATATAACGAAGGAGTTGTAATTAGAACAGTTTCTAATGAGATTCCCTATAAATTCCACAGAAGGAAGTGTTATTTGACAGTAGAGGTGATTAATGAAGCTGTGGAACAGAGGCCAATGATGTTCCTTTCTCCTCTTTTCTCTGGGGAATTAGTGGTTAGGCTAGTAACTTTCTCTAGCTCCTCAAACAGGTAAAATTTACTCTGTCAACCATTGGCTTCTCTCCTAGTAAAAACTAAATAGAACCTAGCTATCCACAAATGCACTGTGGGCCAGGACTCAGCTATGGGTGACACAGACCCCCTACTGAATAGCAGAGCCCTGTGAGCAGAGCTGGCCAGTCTACAAACAGACCTTTGCTCACTTATTTTAAAAATCTGCTCTAAGACACTTAGCATAATTTCATAGATGTCAAAGGATACAGAGATTATATCCCTGCACCCACATGAATGAACTGTGGAGGAGTAGTTGAAATGTGCCTCATGTAGAATCTTGAGTTAGAGATGATGTGAAGGGTAGAATAGAAAAGAAGGCAATAACAATTGTTAAGCAGCGATTCAAGATGGAAACATGAGGATTCTTTGATTCAGAGTGCAGAAGTGTGACACAAAAGTAGATTGGAGTATGTTGGGGAAGATATTGACATCTAGGGTAGGGTGACCAGACATACCGCTTTTGGCGGGACGGTCCTAATTTTTAACAATTTGTCCTGCGTCCTGCAGTGTTTTTAAAAAGTCTTGATTTTTGGAAAGAATGCATGAACAGGCAGGAGAACAGTAAGGGAATATATGGTTTTCAGCTGCCATGTGGCTATTTCACCAGGATATGAGTTTTATATTATTTTCTCAATTTTATAATGTTAAACTGTAATAATAACAAGTAATTGTTGAGAAGTGATTATCGAGAACTGCTTATCAAAGTTTGCATTGTTGTCAGGCCCCACCCTGCCCAGCCCACACCCCGCCCCCGCCCTGCCCCCATCAATGGTGTCCCACTTTACCAGTGTTAAAATCTGGTCACCTTAGTCTAGGGGGAAAGTCAGTTCTTCACACAGAAAGGAACAGGAGATATTGAAAGTTTTTAAAACATGGTGATATTTTTGGAGATCTACCACATGTTAGCAGCCATGATAACAACCTTAACAACCTTCAGACATCCAGTTTGAGGACTTTTGACATCATCTCAGTGAGAAGAGATCAGGACTTAAATAGGAAAGACAAAGGAAGGGACATGGGTGTCCATGGTGGGAGGCTAAAACCATCTAGTCTAGTTGTCTCCTCTAATCCATGTCTTTCCTTCAGGTAGGAAAAATAGGGGACCTTCTGTGTCTTAAAAAAGAGATGAAAGAAGAAAAGTGGAAGAAATTGATATCAGTCTAAAATGTTTATTACAATCAATATGTTAATTATTAAAAATGTTAGTTACTCAATTTCAACTTGTCTTGAGCAAGCCTGCTAAAATCAACTCAGGCAAAAGAAAGCTCGTCCCACTGGCTCAGTGTTCACCCAGGGGCACTTGACTACCACTATCGTGCAGGTCACACACCTAAAATTGTGCATAAATTTAAAAGGCAGCAGGGTATGTTTTTCTAAACTCCCCAAAAGGATACATGTTGAAAAGCACATGAAGAAACTATGGACATAGCATTAATCATAATATCAACAGTGTAATTAGCAGTTACCTTTTTATTTGTTATAGGAAAAGAGAACTCAGGTCAGTATTTGCCTCCTACCACTAAGGTTTCTCTGGATAACCTTAGACATAATGGAAATTACATATTTATTTGATTGTATGTACACATACTTCTTTTTATGACAGATTATGCCAGCTGTATGTTTATAGTAATGATAGAGACTAGGTGTTGCAGCTCCCACCTGTAATCCCAGCACTCTGGGAGGCTGAGGTGGGAGGATCACTTGAGCTCAGGAGTTCAAGGCCAACCTGAGCAAGAGCGAGACCCCCCAGAACCCCATCTCTACTAAAAATAGAAAAAATATTAGCGAGACATCATGACAGATGCCTATAGTTCCAGCTACACAAGAGGCTCAGGCAGAAGGATTGCTTGAGCCCAAGAATTTGAGGTCCCAGTGAGCTATGAGCAAGACACTATAACCTGTCTCCAAAAAATAAATAAATCAAAAAGATAGTTCCTATAGCAAAGATATAATGTTCTCTTTATAGATGAGTTTGTTTAAAAATATTAGTCAATAAAAAAATAACAGATAAATTACAGTATCAGAATATGTCAAAAATCATCAAGTTGCTTTACAATGACTAAAGTTTGGGCAACAGTGCCTTCAATAAGCAAGACTGACTTTATTATCCCTGAAATTATATTGAACTTTCCTGCACCGAAAGTAATGCCCTGCCTGACATCATTTGCCCAAATATTCACATCTAATACGATTCTCCAGGTGCAGGAGGGTCTGTGACAGGAAAAAAGTCCCCAAAAGGGTAGTCACCAGCAGCACTGTAGGATTCAAATTAGCATAAATTATATTTTCTGTTCTCATTATTCATATGATTAAAGTTAGCCGTCCTAACACAATCATCATCTCTCATGACTAGGGTAGCTGAAAGCTGCAGTGGATAAAGCAGGAGTTTCAAGTTGAGCTCTGGCTTCAAACTCTGATTCTATTACTTAGCACCTGAGTGAACACCAGCAATCGAAGACACTTTGTGCCCTAGTTTGCATAACTGGTCAGAGGATAATAATGCTATGTCCACAGAGTTGTTCTTCTGAGGATTGCATGAGATAACCTACAGGCTGCCCTCACTTGGAAGGTGTCACATCCCAGACTTTGTCCTGCCTCTCAGCTCTCATGCCAGGCCTGGCTCCCACTTGCCTCTGTGACCTCATCGCCTCCACTAGGCTCCAACTAAGATCCATTTTCCCTGCTCTTCTCCCAGAACCTCAAGGGCACCTTCTCCTCCCACTTGGAACTTCTACATTTGATCCTCTTCTGCCCAGTATGTTCTGAATTCAAGTGCCTTTTGCTCCCTCACTTCATGTAAGCTTCAGGTTAAACATGGTCTCTCCAGGGAGGATTTGCCCCATGTCTTACTGAAAACACTCCCCCAGCCATCACCAGCACCAACCACCTTTATCTCCTCTCTCATTTAGACTTTATTTATAATTTAGTGGTTACCATCTGAAATTGAACTTGAATTGCTATCTGGACTTGCATTGCCCTTGCTTGCTTGCTGATTGTCTGCCCCCATAGAATACGAGGTGTCTGTCTCTCCAGTTCTTCACCATGTCCTCAGCACCTAGAAGTATCCACTGCTTATTGGATACTTGATAAACACTTGTATTTTCTGAATATCATTATTATTAGTGAGTGAATGAAATGAAGCAATCCCAAAGGAATTGTGAAACATCAGTATAGAATTTACTGAACACTGTAAGTACTAAGTGGAGAGACATTCAAAGCTAAAGCAAAAAGAAAAATACTTCACCCTTGGTATGTAAAGAATGTAAAAGCACAAAGAAATTGGCACTTGCTGTTCTTCTTATTTTCTGACTGGAAGTTAATTAATGAATTATTCTAGAGCATTCTGCAGAATAACAACAAGAGGGGGGGTATCCTGTGTCCAATCCTTTTCCTTCTCTGCTGCACATTGGAAGAAGAACTGTCTTGGCCCACACATTAAACGTGCAGCACTAAGGAGAGCTGATGCGCAAGGGAAGAAAGGTCCCACAGAATTTGCACAACAATTGACACCCCAGAGAAGCAAAATAGTCCTCACATAATCTGCATGTGGCCCGGAAGCCACAGGTTGGACACCCCTATCAGAGGAGCCCAGGGGTCCTCAGTCTGTCTAAATCTAAAACATTGTGCAAAGCCTGAGGACGGATCCCACCACAGCCACGTGTGTCACTTCTCTGCTGACTGCATGGTGCTACCACGTCCCTGGCAAGAGGATGGGATGGACACCTTCCTTCCCCGCCTTCTGTTTTCCTCCTGTCTCCAGCCAGGCTCTTTGGCAGGGCATGTGTGAGTGTGTGTTTGTGTGTGTTTCTTTTCCTTGGCTCACAAGTCACGTCAGTCCGCTCCCGGTACTTGGCAACCCAGCACGCTTCCTCCCACTAACGACAAGCTGTCTGCAAAACAGAACAACATCTTTGAGATGGGGTGTTTATCTGGGCAGCGCGCAGCCTCTGCAGCCCACAGGGGCCCCTCCTTCAAAGGCCTTGCTGAGCAGGACTCACCTGATGAAAGCCCGGACTGTGTATGCTTGACTTGATTTACGGGCAACGGCCAACTCATTAGGCGCACTGGCCTGAGGAAGCCGGTAGGCCGTGGGGACAAATGTTTTTGTAGCTTTACAGTGCCCGCAGGGCTGCTCGCAGCTCGGGGGGCTGGAGTACAAAGGAGACAGTGATATGGGGCTCTGGAATCCATGCCTGGCTCAGGGAGCGCTAACTGCCTGGGAGATTGATATCTATGGTGCAAAGGCTAAAAAAATTAGATTAATTTAGCTCAGCTGTGCTCGCTGAAGGATTGGGTTGCAGCTGGTGCTGAAACATTACCAACCAGACCTCAGAGATTGGGGGCAAGTCTCAAGTTGGAAAGGAGGGAGGAAGATGGATTGCCCCTCAGCAGGCCTGCTCCCCAGGAAAACATGGCTTCCAAAGGTAGGCCTGCCTTTCAGATGATCCTTTTGAGCCCCAGTAAGGAAGCAAGGGCTATGTTCCTTGCCACAGGGCATTAGCAATTGGGAGGCCGATTTTCTAATCCTAGAAGCATCACCTGGGACAACCTGCTTTAAAAACGTTCTCAACGTCAATCTCTTCATGATTGAACAATAACAAAGTTTTTAGGAAACCTAAAGAACAAGATAATCCTCTCTGATTCTAGCATTTTGCTATAAGGTACTCATTCCAATATCAATTATACATTATTTCTCTGAGCATTGTCTTCCTTTGTCTCCAAAGTAAATCTCCGTGGAAAATGTCTTTGCCTATAAAAATTCCTCACACTCCCAGCTTGGTCCTTAGGTAATTTCAAATTCCATATCCTGTATGGAAAAAAGAAAGCATTTTCCCCACCAATACCCATTGCTCTGTGTTAAGGGAACAGTTCTTCAACTCTTTTTGCCTCTTTTAATACAGCTTTTTTTTAACCATTTATTGAATACTTACTCTGTGCCAGGCACTGTGCCAATGCTTTATGTCATGAGGAGAATTATTGTCCAAACTGAAATGTGCTCTGGGCAGCGCCTGTGGCTCAAGGAGTAGGGCGCCAGCCCCATATACCCAGGGTGGCAGGTTTGAACCCAGCCCCGGGCAAAAAAACAAAAAACAAATTGAAATGTGATGTTCAAGAGTAATTCTTAAAAATGCTACTTCCTTTCTCAAAAGTTTCTAGATTTAAACTGTAAATGCTATGCTCACTCTGTACATAATTAATTCACAGACTAAAAGTACATATGTGTTATTAACTAGGTGCTCCACCAGCAATGATGTGGGAAACCCTGATAAAGCTCTAATTACAAAATTGATAATGGAAGAAGCAAAGCCTAGGTGAATAAAAGCCCACTCCTTACCAGGTTTCCTACTCGGATTGTGAATGTCACTCCAGGAGAGGTTGAAGCTGGCAAACAAAAGATCATTGGCTTTTCAAACTGAGACTTAGAAAAGGTGCACCTTGAAGAGGGCCGAGTCTTTGGGGAAGAGCCATGAGAGGTGGCAGGATGAGGACTAACGTGGATACCAGAAGACGAAGTTCTCAGCACTTGCTGTGGCACAGACTGGTTTCATGACCCCAGGGATTCCACTTCTTCCAGAATGTTCCTCATTTGCGAAACATGGGCATCAAATTAGTGTACAGGAAATTTTACTGGAAACTTAAAACCATAAGTTCATGAAGAAATTCTACTTCTCAGAAAGGTTGCCAAATTTAGGAAGTCGCATATCCACCGAGTAACAAATGGGAGAACCAGTGCTCATGGCCCTGATCCCCACCTCACACACCCCAGCTCACTGTGATGCCTGGGGAAAGGCCAGATGCTTAATGGAACTCGAAGTGAAATCAGGGAATAGCCACAAACCACTATTTAAACATAGGCACAAAATCAAACATTTACAGAGGGCAAAATTAGTGTTCTTGGATCAAGTTCAGAAGCAAGCAAAGCAGTGTACAACCAGAAATGCTTTGACGCAGAAATTCGTGGGATTACTGCTTAGGGGCAATAGGGGGATACACTACCTCTTGGAGAACAAGAATCCCCCCTTAACAGGCCCTAAATTCTACCAGCAGAGAAATATAAGGAGGAAGACTTCTGCAAAAACATCATTCATGATAGCGCACAACAAACCATTATTAACTTTTAAGAAAACTGCATCAGTAGAGTGGCAGGGCAGAAATCAAACTCCGGGACAGGAGTTTGTAACCCAAATGCCTTCAAGAGTGGAGAATTGCACAGAAGCATGAGGTAGGCTGGAGGAAAAGCATCAGTGCAGAGCACTGTGACTGTGGCAAACTGAAAAGATGACGCTCTATCACCAACCAGCTTCAGTCAACTGGAGCTATGTTAGAATGCGTGACCAGTGTAGCTGGATCTAATGATCCCTTAAGAAAAGATAGAAATCAGGATTTTATGTAAAGCTCCTCATTTTTTTTTTTAAATACTCACAATAAATTAAAACACTGTTTGGGATAAAAGTTCTCTGGGCATCACTTTGTAACCTTTGTTCATAAAGGTAGAGAGGAAACAGAAGCAGACAGCAGGGGCTGAAGACCCAGGCTTGGCGTTGGGTGGGAGAGGAGGAAGAATGGAACAGTCAGGAAAAGGAAGAGAGTCAAAGCCAAGCTAGATTCCTCCAGTCCCACGAGTCCACTGTGATAAGACAGAAGTTAACTCCCTTTCAGCTCTGATTAGGCGCCTTTGTAAGTAAGAAATCTTAGCCAGTAAGTAAGGCCAGTTGGAAAAGCCAAGAAATGGCAGTGGGGAGGGCAAGAGGGTGGAAATCATTTTCTCTACCTCAGATAGTGGTGCCTGTTTCTAATGCCATAAGCCTCACGTGGAGTGCCAAGAAGAAAATGGAGCCCCCCTCAAGATTTGCTAGCATGTCACTGACCAGTGTTAACTACTGATATTATGGCCTGTTTAAAGACTTAAGAGATAAGATTAACAGTCAGTGCTGTTATGGATATGACCATGTAAATACTGTCTATAGCTGAGTTAAATAAGATATTATAATTGCATTTCCATTTTTTCTTATTTTTGCCTTTCTTAAATAACTGTCTCCATTTTAATAATTTTTTAATTGGCCTGCTACCAATTTGTCCCCAGAACTCTGAGACTTCTTGTTCTCTGGATTGGTAGCCTCTTCAGGCCTGCCATGAAGCTATGATCCTGGAGGTCCACTTCTCCACCAAGCTGGAAGCTTCCTTTGCCTCTCCTGCCCTGGGCCACCCAGATCATATATCTGTCATCCTAACTCCACATATTGGTGGAGGAGAACTCCTTCCTGAGAATAGATGTACAGTGGTACTTTTTTTAGTTTTTCATATTGGAAATGGATTTATTTTTGCTTGTGTTTGATTAACAGCGTGGGTAGGTATAGAAGTAATTTCCCCTTGTGATATTGACGGTGTTACTGCACTATCTTTCAGTTTCTGGTGCTGCTTGGAGAACTCTGTGCCTTTCTGATTCAGACCCCTTGCATATGATGGGCTGGATCTGTCTGGATACAGAGATGTATTATCTTGATGCCAATGTCCTCAAATCTCTGACTCATAAAGCCTGGTCCATATCATAAAATTTGGTCCAGTTTTGAAGAGTGGCAAAAATAACAAGAAAGATTTGTCATGTTTTTGACTACAGATTCCACCCCCACCAAAAAAGTTCCAAAACAAAATTTCATGTCAGCCTGACTCACTGATGCTTCCTAGTCTGTTGCGAAAACAATCTGGAATACAGAGCTCTTAACAAACTGCACAGAGGCAGGGTCTGCAAAGCTAGGGAAGCTTGGGGGAGACACAGGTTCCCTGCCCTCTGCACGATTTAGGCTGGGCAGTGCTGGACGCATTAGACCCAAGGAGCTCCCTACTTCCATCTACAGAAATCCATTCTATGCCACGGTTACAGCCACTGACCACCTCTTCATTTATGGATCTGAACACTCAATATTCCTGTTCAATCTGAGAACTTTTGTGCTTTGGTCCTATAAATCTTTTTTCCATTATTTATTTGAAAATTCCTTTCATCTTTTCTCAGATGACAGATCATTCTCAACAAAAGGAAATGACAAATGTCAGGGCTGGATATCCCAAATATCCTGATTTAGTTATTCACATATATCAAAATATCACATGTTCTTCATCAATAAGTACAATTATTTGGTATCGACTTGAAAAAGCCATTTTCCTCTGATTTTCCTTAACTTGTTTTTGGGTTCTAGTCTTTGAGTTTCCTTCAAATCTTCTACTGAATTATTTCTTTTTATTATCAATTCTTCATTTTCAATAGCTCTTTCCCATTCTCTGAAATATATACCTATATATTTACATATACAGAGGGTGTCAAAAAATGTATATGCACTTTAAGAAAGGGAAAGAAAGTACTAAAATTATAATATTCAAGTCACATTTGACTTTGGCAACTACAAGAGGTGCTCAAACATGACTTGTATTCATCTTTTGTTATGGATATACCCTGAGTATTATAATTTCAATACAATTTTTTCCCTCTCTTAAAATGTGCATACGTTTTTGGCACCCTCCTACATATTTACATATATATACTCACACACATGCACATAAGATATCATAAATAAGGTCTGATATATAATAGAATATGTAATACGCTATTCGGTCTTATGCATATATTATGTAATATTACTTAATAGAATATTACATAACATCTGCATAGTATAATTCAATGGTATTATTATAGTCTGTATGTAATATACAGACATGCCTCTTTTTAGTGCATCTTGCTTTATGGTACTTTAAGGATACTATATTTTTTACAAACTGAAAGTTTGTGGCATCCCTATGTCAAAGAAGACAACTGATGCCATTTTTCTGACAGCGCTTGCTGACTTCATCTCCGTATTGCATTTTAGAAATCTATACAATATTTCAAATATTATCATTACTATTATATCTGGAATATAATAATCTCAGTGATCTTTGATGTTACTACTGTAATTGTCTTGCAGTGCCACAAGCCACACCCATAGAAGATAGTGAACTTACTTAGTAAATGTCGTGTGTCTTCCGAATGCTCCACTGATCAGTGATTCCCCCATCTCACTCTCTCCTCCCTATCCCCGATATACAATATTAAAATTAGGCCAGTTAATAACCCCATAGTAGCCACTAAGGGTTCAAATGAAAGGAAGTATCTCTCACTTTAAATCAAACGTCCGAGATAAGTAAGCTTAGCAAGGAAGACATGTCGAAACCCAAGATAGGCTGAAATCTAAGCCTCTGTGTCAAACAATTAGCCAAAAAATTCTTAAAGGAAATGAAAAGTGCTACTGCAGTGAACCCACGAATGGTAAGGAAGTGAAACAGCCTTATTGCTCATATGGAGAAAGTTTTAGTGGTCTGGACAAAACACCAAACCAGCCACAGCTTTCCCTTAAGGCAAAGTCTAAATCAGGGCATGGTCCTAACTCTCCTCAATTTTATGAAGGCTGAGAGTGCAGACAAAGCCACAGAAGAAAGGTTTGAAGATACCAGCAGTTCATGAATTTTAGGAAAGAACAAGTAACACAGCATAACATAACATTGCAAGGTGACACAGCAAGTGCTGATACAGGCAGTCCTCGAGTTACAAACATCTGACTTACATACAACTTATACTTACAAATGGGGTTATTACAGGTAATAATGTACCTCTTCCAACTTACATACAAATTCGACTTAAGAACAAACCTGCAGAACTCATCTTGTTCATAACCTGGAGACTTCCTGTATAGACACTGCAGCAAGTTATCCAGAAGATCCAGCTAAGATAATTAACAAAGGTGGCTACAGTACACAACAGATTTTTCCATGTAGAGGAAACAGGTTTCTACTAGAAGATGGCATCTAGGACTTCCATAGCAAGAGAGAAGTCAATGAATGGCTCCAAAAGTTCAAAGGACAAGTAGGCTCTCTTGTCAGGGGCTAATGCAGATGTGACGTTAAGTTGAAGGCAGTGCTCATTTTGAAAATCCTAGAATTCTTAAGAACCTTCTCTCTCTTGTGTTAGTGGTTTTTATGTATGCAGTTCTGTAATGTGAAACTTAAGAAGATGAAAACTAAAATAAAACTCTCTCAGGCCAAGTTTGTGTTCAGGATAAAGTACTATTGATTAAGTGTTATTGTGATTGAGACCTGTAAATTAGTTGTCTACTCTCTGAAGTCATTCTGAAATAAAGTTTCTATGACCAATAAAACAAAAAGAATTATGCTATATCTGCCTATGTACTATATTTGAAACAACAAAGCCTAAATGACAACACATGTTTTTAGTGTCTGGGGTTTACCGAATATTTTAACACCATTGTCGACACTTACATCTCAGAGAGATTCCTTTCAAAATATTACTGCTCATTGATAATGCACTTGGTTGCCCAAGAGCTCTGATGGGGACATATAGGGAGATTGATACTGTTTCCATGCCCCCTAACATATCCAGTCTGCAGTCCTTGGATCAAGGAGTCATTTTAACTTTCTTTTTTTTAAATTTTTTTTTTAATTAAATAGTAACTATGTACATTAATGTACTTCTGGAGTAGAGTGTGGGCTTTTCACATGCAATCTGAAATACTTCCATCAAACTGGTCAACACAGCCTTCATGTCATTTTCTCAGTTATTGTTTTAAAATGTTCACATTCTACTCTTAGAAAGATTCACTTGTACCCCTGTAAGAAAAATCTCAGAAGTGATCCCTCCAATCCCCCTCCCTCCACCCTTTCCCCCCTCCCTTCTCCCTCTACCCTCCCCATATTCTTAGGCTACTTGGTTATAGCTTTCATATAAAAGGTATAAATTAGTTTCATATTAGGGGTGTGTACATTGGATACTTTTTCCTTGATTCTTGTGATATTTTGCTCAGAAGAACATTCTCCAGCTCCATCCATGTGAACATGAAGGATGTAAAGTCTCCATCTTTCTTTACAGCTGCATAGTATTCCATGGTGTATATATACCACAGTTTGTTGATCCATTCAGGGATTGATGGGCACTTAGGCTTCTTCCATGACCTGGCAATTATGAATTGGGCTGCAATAAACATTCTGATACAAATATTTTTGTTGTAATGTGATTTTTTGTCATCTGGGAATATACCTAATAAAGGAATTGCAGGGTCAAATGGCAGGTCTATTTTTAGTTCTCTATAATTCTCCAGATGTCTTTCCAAAAGGAACATACTAGTTTACATTCCCACCAGCAGTGTAGGAGTGCTCCCTTTTCTCCACATCCACGCCAGCATCTCTGGTTTTGGGATTTTGTGATATGGGCTAATCTCACTGGAGTTAGATGATATCTTGAAGTAGTTTTGATTTGCATTTCTCTGATGATTAAGGATGGTGAGCATATTTTTCATATATCTGTAGGCCATATGCCAATCTTCTTTAGACAAATTTCTCTTCAAGTCCCTTACCTACCCTGAGATGGGATCACTCATTTTCTTCTTGCTAATACGTTTAAGTTCTCTATGATTCTGGTTATTAAACCTTTGTCGGAGCCATAACCTGTGAATATCTTCTCCCATTCTGATGGCTATCTGCTTGCCTTACTTACTGTGTTCTTGGCTATGCAGAAGCTCTTTAGTTTGATCAGGTCCCAATAGTGTATTTTTGATGTTGCTTCAATTGCCCAGGGTGTCCTCCTCATAAAGTTTTCGCCTAGGCCGATTTCTTCAAGTGTTTTCCCTCCACTTTCTTCTAGTATTTTTATGGTTTGATGTCTTAAGTTTAAGTCTTTAATCCAGTGAGAGTCTAACTTAGTTAATGGTGAAAGGTGTGGGTCCAGCTTCAGTCTTCTACAGGTTGCCAGCCAGTTTTCCCAGCACCATTTGTTAAATAGGGAATCTTTTCCCCATTCAATGTTTTTAATCGGCTGGTCAAAGATCAGGTACCGGTAAGTAGTTGGATTCATCTGTTGGCTCTCTATTCTGTTCCACACATCTACCTCTCTATTTTTGTGCCAGTACCATGCTGTTTTGATCACTATGGCTTTGTAGTATAGTCTGAGGTCTGGTAG
>CAUYQV010072322.1:0-10942 GCA_963574575.1 Galagoides demidoff | reverse complement strand
GCTGGGACCACAGGCACCCGCCACAATGCCCAGCCATGTTTTGGTTGCAGCCATCATTGTTGTTTGGTGGGCCCGGGCTGGGGATTCGAACCCGCCACCTTAGGTGTACATGGCTGGTGCCTTAGCCGATTGAGCCACAGGCGCCGAGCCATGCTAGTTGTATTTTAGTTCTAAAATCTTTATACTGTTTTTCATAATCTACTGATTTACATTTACACCAATTGTGTGCAAAAATTCCCCTTTTATCCACATTTTTGCCCATACTTGTTATGGTCTCTCCTTTTTAATAGTAGACATTTTAACAGGATTGAGTTGAGATCTTATAGCAGATTTGATTTGGTTTCCCCCAGATTTGATTACTGACTTGGAGCTTGTTTTCATATATAAGCTGGCTACTTGTAGGTCTTCTTTTGACCACTATCTATTTAAGTCTATTACTCATTTTTTTAAATTAATGTAGGTAATACATTAATAACTTTAAATAATAGTTCTGTATTTTTTTAGGATTCATGTGACAATTTCATACAAGAATACAACGTGAATAAATCAAATCAAGGTAATTGGGGTATCCAATACTTCAGATACTGATCATTTGTTTGTATTAGGAACATTCCAATTCTACTGTTTTAGTTATTTTAAAGTATACCTTAACTTATTGTTGCTTATAGTCACTTAGTTGTGCTATCAAAAGTTGTTCATTTTAATTAAACTTTTGCACCCATTAACCATCCTAAAATTATCCCCTCTAACTGCTATCCTTCCCAGCCTCTAATGACAATCATCCTATTCTGTCTCCATAAAATCAATTTTAAAAAATATGTAGCTCCCACCTATGATTGAGAACAAATGTGAGATTTAAACATCATGTTCTCCAGTTCCATTCACGTTGTTGTAAACGGAAGGATTTCTTGTGACTCTATAGTACTCAATCATGTACATGTACCATAGTTTCTTTATCTATTAATAAATTCATGAACACTTAGGTTGATTTCCTATCTTGGCTATGATGTGAATAATGCCATAATAAACATGGAAGTCCATGTATCTTTTTGATGCAATGAATTTCTTTTTCTTACATATATAACTAGCAGGAGGAATGCTATTTTTGTTTCTTTCAGGAACCTCCATACTCCTCTTCATAATGGTTGTACTAAGTTACACACCTGGAAACAGTGTAAGAAGGTTCCCTATCTCCAGATTGTCTCCAGCATTCATTATTTACCTGCCTTTTGATAAAAGGCATTATAACTGGCGTGAGATAGTATCTCATTGTAGTTTTGATTTGAATTTATCTGATGGTTAATGATGTTAAGCAGTTTTAATATACCTATAAGCCTTCATATGTCTGCTTTTTAGAAATGTCTTAAGATATTTTGTCCATTGTTTAACTGAATTATTTATTTTTTCCCTACTGAGATGTGGGAGCTTCTAATGTATTCTAGGATTGATATTTTCTCCCATTATGTGTGTTACATCTTCCCTTTTTTGACTGTTTCCTTTGCTGTGCAGATTTTTTTAGCTTGATGTCATCCCATTTGTCTAGTTTTGCCTTGGTGGCCTGTGCTTTGGGAATACTGCTCAAGAAGCCTTTGGAGAAAGCCATTTCTCTTTGGAGAAAATGCCTAAAGCCATTTTTAAAAGATTATTTTTCAGTAATTCCATGGTTTTAGGTCTTATATTTAAGTATTTAATCAATTTTAATTTGATTTTTGTATATGGACAGAGAAAGGTGTAATTTTATACTTCTGCAGATAGACTCCTAGTTTTCCCAGCACCATTTATTGAAGAGACTGACATTTCCTCACAGTAGGTTCTTGGTTGCATTTAATTTTACTATACATATGTGCATTTATTTCTGGGTTCCCTAGTTTGTTCCATTGTTGTATATGTCTGTCTTCATGCCAATACTATGCTGTATAATTTAAAGACAGGTAATCTGATTCCTCCAGTTTTACATTTTGTCAAGATGCCTTTGTCTGCTCTGAGTCTTTTTTGTTTCCTTATAAATTTTAATTTTTTTTTCTTTGAGTAGTATTGACATTTTAGCAATATTGATTTTTTTTTCAATCTATAAGCATGGAATATATTTCTATTTTTTTTTTTGTTCTTTTCATTTCTTTTATCAATATTTTGCACTTCTCATCATAGAGATTTTTCATTTCTTTAGTTATGTTTATTCCTATATATTTTATTTCATTTGTATCTATGGTAAGTGGAATAATTTTTTTATCATTTTCAGATTACTTATCATTGACATATATAAATGCTACTTGTTTTTTACCTAGAGTTTGTATCCCACAACTCTGCAGAATTTGTTTATCTGTTCCAATAGGTTTTTTTTTATTTATGGAGTTTTGTCCATTTCTAATAGCTATTTGTTTTTTCTTGTATAGCTGTTTGTGTTCCTTATGTATTTTGACGTTAACACTCAGATAAATAATCTGTAAATAGTTTTTCCATTCATATGTTGTTTCATCACTCCATTGATTGTACTTGGTGAGGTGTAGAAGCTTAAATTTAAAGTAATTATATTTGTCTATTTTTACTGGATTACCTGAGATTTTGAGGGAAGTCCCAAAATCATAATCCAGACCAATGTCATGAGACTTTTCTATGTTCTCTTGCAGTTTATAAGTTGTAGGTCTTACATTTAAATGTTTAATCCATTTTGAGTTGATTTTTTTAAAATATGATTTTAGATGAGGATTTTGCTTCATTATTCTACAACTGGATATTCAATTGGCCTAGCAGCATTTATGGAAGAGATTATCTTTACTCCATCGTTTATCCTGGTCAACTTTGTCTAAAATTAGTTCTCTGTAAATGTGTGAATTTACTTTTGGTCTCTCCATTTTGCTTCATTGAAACAATTCATCAGATGTTATAGTAGTATTACACTGTTTTGGTTACCTTAGCTTTGTAATATATTTCCAAATCAGATAGTATGAAAACTCTAGTTCTGTTCTTTTTACATCTTTACTTTGGTCATCAGGGTCTTCTTTTAGTACCATATTAATTTTATATTTTAAAAAAAATTCTGTGAAGATGTCATTGTTATTTTGATATAAGATTGCATTGAATCTGTAGATCATATTTTGTATTATAGACATTTAAAAATATTAATTATGCCAGTCCATGGGGGACAGTTTTATATTTGCTTTGTCTTTCTAACTCAATGTAGAGATCATTAACATTTTTGGTGAAATTTATTTCTAAGGATTTTTTTGAAATCCTATTGTATTTGGAAATTTTTTTTTTCCCGGGGTTGGGTTTGAACCCACCACCTCTGGCATATGGGGCTGGTGCCCTATTCCTTTGAGCCACAGGCATTGCTTGTATTTGGAATTTTTTAAATTTCCTTCTTTATTTCTTTTTATTTTGAGACAGAGTCTCACATTGTCACCCTTTGTAGTGTGCTATGGTGTCATACTCACACCAGCGTCAAACTCTTAGCCTCAAGTGATCCTCTTGCCTCAGCCTCCTAAGGGAGACTATAGGCACTTGCCACAATGCCTGGATATTTTTTAGAGATGGGGTCTTACTCTTGCTCAGACTTATCTTGTACTCCTGAGCTCATACAATCTAAGAAATTTCTTTTTTAGGAAAGAAATTTTAAAAACAATTTTTTAAAAATTTCTAAAAAATTATTTTATTATTAGTGTATAAAATGCTACTAGCTTTATTTGATTTTGTATCCTGCTTGTCTATTAGGTATAACAGATTTTGTGTGGAATCTTTAGTTTTTTTGGTGTCAAAGATTATTTAAGAAAAAAAATTAAATGTTTATTAACAGATTTTGTGTGGAATCTTTAGTTTTTTGGTGTCAAAGATTATTTAAGAAAAAAATTAAATTTTTAAAAATTAAAAATATGCATATTTTTAGTATATAAAATGCTACTGACATTAGAATTTTGATTTTGTATCCTGCTTATCTATTAGCTACAACTTTTTTTGTGGAATCTTTAGGGAGTTTTTTTGGTGTATAAGATTACACCAGTTGCAAACAGGAATAATTTAACTTTTTCCTTTCCAGTCTGGATGTCATTCATTTTGTTTCTAATTTCTCTCATTTGTATATGTAGTAATATATTGAATAAGATTTGTGAAATCATCCTCCTTCTTATGTCCCAGATAAAAATCTTAAAACTTTTCCTCATTTAGTATGATGACAGCTGTTCATTTTTTATATATGGCTTGTACTGGGTTAAGATGCAGTTGTTCTATACCTAACTTGATAAGAGTGTCTATCATGAATAGATGTAAAATTGTGTCTTGGGGCTCTTTTACTCTGGTGATAACCTGAGAAGATGAATTTATTCATAAAGGAGGCCACAAGGGCATTACATCTAATATTCTATGGCTATGACTTGCTTATGGTATCTACTGTGAGTGTCTGACCTCCCTAGTATCATCAAAGCCCAGGGATGGTAAACTGAATGTTTCATTGAATTATGCCATACTTATTTTCAGAGATAAAACATGTGTCATAGGGAGAAGGTTAAATGTCCATTGGGAAGATGTAAGAAAATGAAAAAAATTATCTGTTTATGGTATTAAATAACTTCATTTTAGTTTCATGGCTTATAACTTGTACTGTATATTAACCATGTGAATTAGTCATATTGTCAGAAAATAATTATGTATATATTAATGGTCATTGTCCAAATATTATTTTACTGTTACCAGAATAACATTCTTAATAAGTGGAAACCATTATTTATTTAAACCATATTATTCTGTTGTCTTTAGGGGGCCCAACATAACAATAGAACACAAGTGTTATGAGGGTACTGATCAAATGCAAATTCTCTTACATAATTTTATATATATCCAGTAATTCAAGAGAAATGTTTTGTCTCAGGAATTAATTATTTAATATGATCCAGGAACAACTGTCAAGATTTCTGGCTTGCTTTCCAAATTTCTATTTGGGCAGACAGAGGTTTCAGTTACCTTTAAACATAAATATCTATTACCCTCAGAAGATGAATTTGAAGATAAGCATGGATTTTCTAATATTTGGATTCATATAAATGAGTTTTCTAAAACTGCGGGGTGGGGGGCGGCACCTGTGGCTCAGGGAGTAGGGCACTGGTCCCATATACCAAGGGTGGTGAGTTCAAACCTGACCCCAGCCAAAACTGCAACAAAAAAAATAACACTAGATTGGTAATATGTTTATATCCATAGAAAAAGACCTAAAAATTGATAAAGTATGCTATTTATAGTAAATGTTAAAGAAAAAAGACCTTTTGATTTTAATTCCTATATTTTATGAAGTAAACAATTGTGTGCATTATTATCCATACATTTTAATATTTTGAGAGATACATATCAGTCATTACCTCCTTGGTCTAGAAAGCTTTTGTTAAAACTGTGTAGAATAGAAAGTAAACTGGGAAAGAGCAAGACAATATTGGGAAAATATGATTAAAGGGACTTTTGGTTGCTAGGTAATGGCTTAGATGTCCACATCCTAATCTCTGACTTCTGTAAATATACTAGGCTGTGTGACTGAGGAGAAATAAGGCTGAAGATAGAACTGAAGTTTCTAAAGAGCTGACTTTAAAGTAGCAAAGTAGACTATTATCCACATTATCCAGATAGACCCAACATAATCAGCAGGGTCTTTTAATGGGTACTGTTAAGTGTCTGATGTCCCAGGTATAGTTGAAGCTCAGGGATTATCAACTATTTTGTTTATTGAATTATGCCACCATCATAGTAGGCAAGAGACTCGGTGTCAGAATCATGTAATGTGAGAACAATGTGACCAGCCATTGCTGATTTTGGAGGTAGTAGGCAGACAGAAGTCAAGGACGTCAGGTGACCTCTAGAACCTTGGGGAGAAAGCAAACAAAAAATAGATTCTTTTCTAGAGCTTCTGCAGGTAAACCTTACCTTACTTATACATTAATTTACCCTAATAAGACCCATTTTAGTCTTTTGACCTCCAGAAATGCAATGTAATAAATTCACGTAATTTTGTAATTTTATGTATGTGGCAATTTGTTAGAACAGAAAAAGAGAACTAGCTCAGGACTATTGTAACATCTTATTAAAACTTAAAAAAATACCATCTTAATTTTAATGAAATCTTTTTTTATTTTTGTCAAAATATATAACTTTTTTTGAATTGTTGGTAAGAATAAATAAATTGTGTCTCGACATAGAAAATAACCTATAAGCAATAAGTCAGGATGTTAAAAACTCAGAAAAAATGAAATGAACATAAGAATACTTGGACTTAGTGATTTATTTTTCCATAAAAATTTATTTCATTTCACCCATGAAAGCACTATTTATTAATTTTTATATGCTGAATTTTAATGAGGGAATTATAATATTAATGAATGCTTCTAAGGAGGCCAATTACTATAGGAGCATATATAACGAGGATCAACAAAGGCTTGGTTATGATGCTGTTCTCATTAAGCATGTAATAATTATATAACAAAATGATACAAAGAGGCTGATTATTTAAAGATGTGGGTTAACTAATCAGAGTTAATAAAAGATAACTGAATGAAATAAAATAGCAGTAATAATTTTGCCTATGAAAAATAACATTAATATGCATTCTATTCTTTTTTTTCAGATATAAAATGTTTCTTCTTCCCTACTACTATGAGAAAGCCTTTCACTTAATGTTCCCATATAAGTTTTTTTTGCAAGCTGACATTGGAATCTCAACAAACACATTTTCTCTTGCACATATTTACATGCAATATAATACATTTACATGACTTCAATGTGAGGCATTTTTCTACATAAGCAAGGGGACCAGGAGCCTCTCCTCTTGTTCCAGGTCATCAGCCCCAGAATCTCCTGATTGGTTAGGTATAAACAAATTCATAAATTGCATTTTTACTAGTTTCTTCTTTATGTTCTTTCTATTTGTCTTACTATAGTAACCCTATCATCTATAATATATATCTTTGACTATGACCTAGAGAAATCTGATGATTCTCACTAAATACATCCCCTTTTCCCTGTGAGTTATATCATCAGGGTCTTGCTTGTCACTCTGATGATATGCAGGGATATCTTCCTTGTAGGAGTTATGGTGACTTCAAGTTTGTACATGGTCATTTTCTCATTCAGGCATCAGCAACAATTCTAACACTTTCATATCACCAGCTTCTCTCCAAGAATCTTTCCAGAGGAAAAAAGGCTGTTCACATCATTCTGCTGTTGGTGAGTTTCTTGGTGGTAATATACTGGTGTACCTTATCATCTCATCCACTTCAACAGTCATGGGCATAGGATTTAGTTCCCTTGGATAGCCAGAGGCTTCTGGTTAATGTCTATGTCACAGTGAGTTCTTCATTGTGTTTCTTATTTCAAAAATAAAGAATAATGATTTTGCAATCATTGATGTAGCAAAATCTCCATCAATTTTTACCAGATTAATTATAAAAAATTGCCTCAAAAGTAGATTGTTTTGCCTTTAGTCACATTATTTTTTATCATTATTATTATTATTATTATTATTTGAGACAGAGTCTCACTTTGTTGCCCTTGGTAGAGTGCCATGGCATCACACCTCATAGCAACCTCAAAATCTTAGGCTTAAGTAATCCTCTTGCCTCAGCTTCCTGAGTAGCTGGAACTACAGGTGCCCACCACAACACCCAGCTATTTGTAGAGATGGGGACTCACTCTTGTTTAAGCTGGCCTTGAACTGGTGCACTCAGGCAATCCACCCGCCTCAGCCTCCCAGAGTGCTAGGATTACAGGCATGAGCCACCATGTCCAGCTAGTCACGTAATTTAAATAGCACAATTTACATCATCTGGTTTTATTAAAATGTGACATGTCATATATTTAAATTATCTAAGCACCATTAGCACCTGTGTTGCCACATTGTGGTTTGAATTTTGTGCATTATGAATAATCTGGTAATTTCTTAATTTTTTTTTGTTGTATGTGATACAGGGATTTAAAAAATATATAACAGATTAAAATAACAATATTCACAATATACACACAGGTGAAATACTTCATAAAGATATTTTATAGCAGAAAATCAGGGTTTTATGAGAAATTCAAATTTTTTCTTTATTCAGTTCATTATTCCATCCTTCTCCTTCATAGAACACAGTATTTGTAGAGTGTGGTTATTTTTTATTCATAGTAAGAGTTCCCTCTCAATTTTTGAAGAAATGTGTGAAATGTTAATCTTTAACTAAGTGAAAAATATGTGTATGTTCACATACTGATTATTAGTCTGTAATAAACTCTTGTAATTGATAGAATTAGTTACCAAGTTCAAGTACTTTGACTCTAGGCACCATCCTCCCTCCTTATTATATCCCTGAGACCTAATAAGTAGTATCAGTTTGGGTTTCCCACATAATTCAGAAATTATAAAAACATATATTAATAAAATTGTAATGTGATTAGATTTACTAGATACTTGCCCATTACTACTTAATTGATATTTTCTTACTGTCATTTCATGGTACCTAGAAATAGGACCTACAAAACTTCTGTTCTCAGGACAATAATAAAATTCGGGGGCCAAAAATTTTTATGTGTTACATTCTTTTCTTTTTGAAAGAAATGTATATCTTGTGCTTATTTGTTAAAGATGGTGCTCATTTTCATATCTGCATAAGGAGTAAATCTTACTAATGAAGTTATCGACACTATTACTGTTCATTTATTTGTTATATGCCAAAAGTTGATCTTTTGATAGTTTTAATGTCACCTAATATCATTATAAGTGTTTCAGTTTCTTTTTATTCCATAAATCTTTGTGCTATATATTATAGCTCAAATTTTATGATATATGTAAAATCTGCTTGGACTAGGGCCTAACATATGAAATTTGCTTAGAAGGTAGTAACTATCCTGATTAAAATAATTTTCATTTATTTATTTTATTACTGATTTAAAAGGTTATATTGTGTTTGGTATTACTAAAAATTCTTCTGTTCTCTCTACCTACATATTGAGGTAAAACAGGAGGATGTTTCAGACTGAAATCTGGACAAAATCCAGGTCAAATGGAATAGTCTCTTAATTTCTATTGAATACTATATATTATTGGACTTATAAATACAAATGAATGATAAAGCTGGTGTTATAATAATTTTCTCCATACTTAAATAGATGATTCTTGGAATAAACACATTTATGGATTATTCCAAAGCATTGTTGTTTTTTTATTTCCTGCTTTCTATATTTTTCAACAATTGTTATAAAAATATGGATACCCATAGTACTGAAAATTACAGAAAGATTTCCACATAAGCCCAAATTACAAAAATTAACTTAATGATAGAAAATAAAAATTGACCCATACATAAAGAAAGAGAATTCATGAGGAGACTGATATCAATGGCCTAAAAATATCTGAATACAATAATTAAGTAAATGAGATGAGGTATATACCAACCACTGCAATGTAAGCGTTCCTAATTCTATATGAAATCAGCACAATGTATCCCATAAATGCATTAATGTATACATGATTTATGTGTTTATGATTTAATAGAAAAAAATAAAACTGGAAAAAAAATTTCTAAAAGTTAAATATATGGAAACAAAAACCAGAAGTCTCCCAGGGATCCTCAAACTTTTTAAACAGGGAGCTAGTTCACTGTCCCTCAGACCGTTGGGGAGATGGACTGCAGGCCCCAGGATGAGTAGGCTGCTAAGCAAGACAGGCAGCAATGGCAAAAACACCCAGTGGGCTGAATATGTGTCCTATGCAGGCTGCATGTGGCCTGTGGGCCATAGTTGGAGGATGCCCTAAGCCATATTAATGGGCAGGGCTCTTCTGCTTAGTTCTTTGAGGCCCCCCCAAAAATAAAATCAATGCAATTAACTTATATAATACACATTCCTCAAATTCACAGATTGTTAGGAAACTGTAATGGTGTCATCATCAGGATAAAATTTGAGAGTGACAGTGTCAGGACAGCACCATAGTTAGATGCAGGCTTCATTTCCCCACAAAACTTTTGAACAAACAAACTACTATTAGTTTACTAAAATAACTTTGTAAGAAGCTCTGGAGAGTACAGAAAAATCTACAAATAACAAATATCCAATCAAGAATAAGCCAATTGAGAAGCACACAAGGCCCCCCTGCCAAACTCAGATTTCTGGCTGATTTTGCCAATGGTAAACTCTGGGAGCAGTTGCCTACTGGAGTGAAAAGGGCCATAGACCTCGGGGATTATGAGTGACTGGGTGCAAGGTGGGGAAAGAGGTATTAACCTTCCCAGACTAACCCATCTTCTGGGTGGGTACCTTTGCCCTCACAGAGCACTGGAGCAAGTTATAACTGAGCTGCGAGCAGATCCCTCTTATCTAGCTGCCGGAGACATTTGAACTCTTCCACCTGAAACTGGTGCTGACTGGGACAACTGATTTGGACCCCTTAAACCAGGCAGACCACCCAGGGACTATTCAAAGGGGCACCCTGGGTGTATAGTTGAGGGAAGGTTTGATTTCCTTGCCTAATTGTTGTTTGTGGGGGGCGGGGTGACTTAATTGCTGGTATTTCTACACAGCAGAGACTTTAAGCAAGAGTAACTGATTCAATAGGGTTGACAGAGACCAGTTGAAAAGAAGACAGAGCCATTTAGCCCCACCACACCAAGCAGGTCCCCAGTCTCTCAGGCTGTAATACCATACGGTTCCTTGACAAATCTTAAGGGGAAAAGTCAAATGGGGTAAAATAATCGTGCAGCAGAATCAGCGGAAAAGCTCTGATAATATGAATAACCAGAGTAGATCAACCCCCCCCAAAAAAAGGGTGTGGTTGGCAATATGAATAAACTGAGTAGGTCAAACTCCCCCCTGCCCAGGAAAGGATGTGGCAGATGGAACTGAAGATCCTCTATATAAACAGATGGCTGCGATGTCAGAAATTGAATTCAGAATTTGGATTGCAAATAAGATTAATAGAATAGAGGCAAAGGTAGCA
>CAUYQV010072321.1:0-12043 GCA_963574575.1 Galagoides demidoff | reverse complement strand
GGCATCACAGCTCATAGCAACCTCCAACTCCTGGGCTCAAGCGAGTCTCCTGCCTCCGCCTCCCAAGTAGCTGGGACCACAGGCGCCCGCCACAACGCCCGGCCATTTTTTGTTTGCAGCCATCATTGTTGTTTGGCGGGCCGGGCTGGGGATTCGAACTTGCCACCTTAGGTGTACGTGGCTGGCGCCTTAGCCGATTGAGCCACAGGCGCCGAGCCAACCCTGGAGGTCTTAATTTGGGTTTCTGCAAAATACTGGTCAAACTTTTCCTTGAAGTTCTGTCCAGCTCTAAAGTTGTATGATTGTGTTGTATAACTCAATCATTTCTTTTAAATAAGAGGTGACCTAATTTGAGTGGGAATTGCTTATAGGTATTTTTTTTTTTTTTTTTTGAGATGGAGCCTCAAGCTATCCCCCGGGTAGAGTGCTATGGCATCACAGCTCACAGCAACCTCCAGCTCCTGGGCTCAAGTGAGTCTCCTGTCTCCGCCTCCCAAGTAGCTGGGACCACAGGCTCCCGCCACAACGCCCGGCCATTTTTTGGTTGCAGCCATCATTGTTGTTTGGCAGGCCCAGGCTAGGGATTCGAACCTGCCACCTTAGCCGATTGAGCCACAGGCGCCGAGCCTGCTTATAGGTATTGTGTTATCTATTGCTATGTTGAAAATTACCCCCAAACCTTAGTGTCTTAAAACGAGATTTATTATCACAATTTTTATGGGTTAGGAACTCAGGTGCAGCTTGGTGGGTGGTTCCAGCTCAGAGTTTCCTAGGGAAGGCATTCAGGATATCAAGAGGGGTTGCAGGTATCTGAAGGTTTAATTGGGGACCGAAGATCCACCTACTTCCACAATGGCTAACTCATGCAGCTTTTTTTTTTTTGAGACAGAGTCTTACTATGTCACCCTTGGTAGAGTGCTGTAGCATCACAGCTCACAACAACCTCAAACTCTTGGGCTTAAACAATTCTTTTGCCTCAGCCTCCCAAGTAGCTAGGACTATAGGCACCCACCACAATGCCTGGCTATTTGGCTATTTTATTTGTTGTAGTTGTCATTGTTGTTTAGCAGGCCCTGTTCAAACCTGCCAGCCCCAGTGTTTGTGGCTGGCGCCCTAACCACTGAGGTATGGGCACTGAGCCTCATGCAGCTGCTCGAAGAGGCTTCCGGTCCTCGCTGATGGCAAGGAGGCCTGCATTTCTCACAAGGTGTGCATTTATAGGATGCTTAAATGTCATCATAACATTGCGCCTGGCCTCCCCCGGAACAAGGGATTCCAGAAAGAGCTAACAAAGAGGAAACCCCAGTACCTCTATCTGTTCTCACAAGGTGTACACTATCTTAGTCTGTTCCCATTGTTATAACAAAAATAACTCAGACTGGATAATTCATAAATAATAGAAGCTTATTTCTCACAGTTCTGGAAGCTGGGAATTCCAAGATCAAGGTGCTGGTAGATTTGGTGTCTGGGGAGTGCTGGCTGTCTCTGCTTCATATGTGGTATCCTGTTGCTATGTGTCCTCACATGGTCGAATGGTGGAAGGGGAAAAAGGGTTGGACACTGTCTGAAGCCTCTTTTAAAAGGCATTAATCCTGATCACCTCCTAAAGCTCTTACCTCTTAATCCTATCGTACTGGTGATAGTTTCAACATGTGAATTTTGAAGGAACATATCCAGACCATAGCACATACGGTCAATTCCATTTTGTTCTAAGTCACCTAATCCAGCCTACCTTCAGAAAGAAGGGAAATTAGGCTCCATGTCTTGAAGGGAGGAGTATTAAACGTTTTTTGATGTAGTTTTAAAACCACCACAGTAAAGTTTAAATCTCACAGAACTGATACTTCACAAAGTGTTGGGCAACTTTCCTAGATAGTAAATAACACTGTTGCACAGCTTTCACTAAATTTCACATGAAACTAAAGTACTTTAAACATTTACAAAACAGCTGCCTAGAATATACAGTGCCCACATTCAGCATGAATATTCATTCATTCATTTCCCCCCCCCCCTACTAAGGCAAGAAGATTCTAACAATGCACAAGGCTTATTGAGTCTTATACTAGTGGAAATTTCCGCCTACAATTATGAAATATTATATAAGTGATTCTCTTTACATTCTTTCCGCATTATTGTAAAATACATAATGAACTCTATGAATTATACATTATGATGCTTGAGAATCAAATATTTTTAAAGTGAATCAGAGTCAGAGATGCAGAATATACAGATGGTATAGTCTAGCTCCCTCATTTAATAGATGACAAAACTGAGAGTCCACCAAAAAAAAAAAAAGTTTTTCCTAGAGTTCTCACACTGTTCGTGGCAGAAACACACTGGTAGCTGTTTGGTAATAATGTTGGGGACAGGATTCAAGGATTCAGTGATCTTTGAGATCCTTTCCTAGTCCTAAAAAATAGTAAGTCTTAAGACAACATCTGGGAAAAGGACAATAGGTGTAATGTTCTCTCTCTTTTGACACTGTTTGTAAGTTACAAAATAGTCTTCTACATCTTTTAAGGTCACCTAGTAACTTAGTTGGAATTGGGAGTAAAGCCAAGGTCAGACATTCCCCTTGTTTAGACTCTTTCTACTCTACTCCAGAATTTTATGGCATTTATCATAAACTAAATTGGCTTTGTTACATAAGCAGAGAGGATTAAGTAATAACTTTTACCTTATCTTTGTGGGAGACTAATATGCTCATATCTGCAAACACATTATGCATTATGTACTTATGTAATTTGATTTTAGATATGAAGCAAATAAAGGCAGGAACAGACCTGTGGTTTCCTGCCTCTCAGTTTAGGTACATTAGCCAGCAGACCTCCACTGACTGCACTGAAATTTTATAGCTTATATCAGCAATTACATTTGTATGGCTTGCTAGGCATACAAAGTAAAAGATAAGATAGTTTTATTTGCTTTGTCTATTTTTCCAGTGAGGGCTATGATATTGGTGAACACATTGTGAATATGTCTTAAATTAAATATGCAAGATAATGTGAACAGTATAAAATATCATGGTTTATAATAGAAAATTCTCTTGCATTTCTTTCTGTGTATAGCTTTTAAAAAGTAGTGTGATTTTGGCTCAGTGCCCATAGCATGGTTACAGCATTGGCCACATATACGCAGGCTGGTGAGTTTGAGCCTGGACCGGGCCAGCTAAACAACAGTGGCAACTGCAGTAAAAAAAATTGCTGGGCACTCTGGTGGGCACCTGTTGTCCCAGCTACGTGGGAGGTTGAGGCAAGAGAATCACTTACACCCAAGAGTTTGAGGTTGCTGTGAGCTGTGATGGTACAGTACTCTACAGAGGGTGGCAAAGTAAAACTCTGTCTCAAAAATAAAAAAAAGTAGTGTGATTTTGCACTGTTATAGCTTTTAAAAAATAGTGAATTTTTTTTTTTTTTTTTTTGACAGAGTCTCACTTTGTTATCGAGGTGACATGGTAAGACTCTGCCTCAAAAAAAAAAAAAAATTACCACGTTCCCAGCTTGCCTAATTATCTTGACCTCTCTGTTCCATTTCTCTTATAATCTCCATTTACCCTCATGGTACCCACCTTGAAATCATTTTCACATCTCCTTTTCTTTTGCTCTTCAAAGTCTACCTCCAAATCTTTTAGCAGATCTATTCTTCTCTTTCATCTTCACAACCTCCCAAGTTCAGACACTCATTCTCTCTTGCATGGGCCTTTATAGCAAAACTGTGCATCTGAACTGTCCCTGGCAGTCTTCCCATCTACGCTCACTGTCACTGAACCAGGCAATCCATGTGGCTGCCAGTTCGCTTCCTAAAATATAAGTTAGATCAGTACTTCTTTCTGGGTGGAGTTCTCTTTCCTCAAAGATGAAGGATAAATTATGCACTTCTCAGCATGTCTCAACTTACCTTGAAACTTTTGGTTATAAAGATTCTTATATGCAAACATCAATCCTAGCTTGACAGTCTGTAAAGCTGGTCGCTTTTCCTCTGCTGACCCTTTATGGAACTTCTACCCATTCCTTCATGCTTCCCTCCTCCACGTGGTGCTCATTTCTATAGCAGAGTTAATTGCCCTCTCCTCTGTCCTCCTTGATACCACCTGTCTGTCTTTATTATGGCTCATAGTATACAGCTTTGTTTGTTTGCCTTTCCTAGTACTGAACCACAGGGCAGGATCCGAGTCTTATTCAAACTAGCAAAGGGCCTGCAATTCAATGTTTTAGATCAAAAAAACTTCCACTTAGAAACCCTTCTTGCAAAAATGAATCTTCTGCATTTTTAAAAAGTACTTTTATAAGACAAATGCTTTGTAACTGGCATCAAAACTCCAGAACTCAGAACTAGTCAATATATTGTAATGAAGTAGAGTAGGATTACAGCATAAAAGTGTTAGTAAAGATTGGTTTGGGTATCTCTTTGTAAAGCATATTATGTGGTGTATAAAAAAAATCTTGTGATTACTGATTAATATAAAAATTTTATTCTAAAAAATAGTGTTAGCAAAATGTGTATTTTTCCCTTGAAATATGAAGAATGAGAAAGAATTTTTAAGTTAAATCTCCATATTTCACTTAAAAGTGCATATATGTGATGTAAAGAACAAAGTCAAACAAGTGTATGTGGGTGTGCAGATTACATTTGCAAGCAATAGATCTGACCCCTGATAATAAAATTCTGTCAGCTCAGTTCACCATAGCTTTTCTTAGGAGAGAAAAATTTCCTAAGCTTTGCTGCTCTTGTGTAATTGATCCACATTGTAGTAAAACTCAAATTATTTTTTTAGCACTATACAAGTAATATAGAAAAGCATGATAAATAGAATAAAGGAAAAAAAATGCCCCTAGAAACATCACCCAGTGGCGACTATAGGTTTCAATCTTTCTAACACTTCATACATTTTTTAACCTTAAACATGGCTGTGGTAATACTACCTGGGCAGTTTGATAAGTTTTTCCCCCATTTAATACTACAAAAATGTTACCTTGATCCTTCTGCAGTCGTAAGTCTGAAAACTGGGTTTTCACGCTCATGTATGAGATGTGCCTCCTTCATACCTTGTTACAACGGCAGCTCATTAACTGTCTGGCATTGAAAAATAAAATTGTTACTTAAAATGCTACAGAGTAGATATATCTCATTTTTAGACACTCAGTTTTCATATCTCTCATTTCTGTATCTTGTGTATAATATTGTGATACAGAATTTATGAATAAAGCTCTTGCTCTATTTCAGATCATTTCCTCCAGAAAGAATTCCAGATACGGAATTATAGGTTCTAAGAGTTATAAACATTCTTAAAGGCTGAATTACAGTGCCAAATTGCTTTCTAAAGAAAAGCTGTTTCAGTTATGTTCACTATGTCTGAGCTTACCCTTATCATCTCACCAGGCTTGAATGTTATCTTTTACTTAAATATTTACTAATATGATACCTGACTAAAATGTTACAGTTTCTGGTCTGTTTGCTCTTGCAGAGAATAGGATACAATCAAGGCTTTGGGGGTCAAATATATATTTGGGTTTGGTCATAGTCCTGCCTCTTCTTAGCCTTGTTACATTGGGCAAATTACTTAATCCTTTTTAGTCCCTCTTTATTTATTGGTTAAAAAAAAAAAGTCAATTGTATTTACCCCAAGCAGAAGGTTGTTTTAACCATTAAAGAGTCATGTGAAAGAATTGTACACCAGTGCCTGCATATTACCAACAACAATGAATCCTTCATTTTCAGTTGCAAAAGTTGTGTTATAAACTTTTGATTCGTGTACTCTTTACTACCCTAATACTTACACATACTACTTCGACTATTCATGCAACCTGATGTGGAAGGCTGAACTATTACCAGGATAATTTTTGCACTCCAGGGACAATTTCAGGGAATGATCTTTTGGTGGTCACTAAGAACCACATAAACCTGGGTTGGTTACAAAGCACACACCTGCTTTCCACCCTTGAGGAATTTGCCTCTGAGGTTAACCCTTAAGTCTCTCGGGACTTTTTAATTGTTCAGTGAGGTCTCAAAGGGCCATAGTGGAAACTCACTGAAGAGGAAGCTTAGTAAAAGTGATCTGGAGATAGTTCCTGGAAAAAGGACTGTCTCAGGGAAGATTAGTGCTGAGGCAGGATGGATATGAATTATTCATTCCATAAAAGTACGTTCATGAGTTTTGTTATTTGCACCTAAAGTTTGTTCCCAAAAGATAAGCTAAATTACAAACAGGACAAGCCACGCTACTCTGATTTTGTGCCCTTCCTGTCTGTACACAGCAAGTATTGCTGTTAGAAAATACTGAGGGCAGGCCGCGTGGAGTAGACGACGGAACATTGATCCAGAGCTTTCTAACTAATCCCAGTCTCTAAAGTGAATCGGCTAAATCAATGCCTAATTTTCCTTAAATCTAGAATAATTTAAATTCAGCTGCTCTTTGGGGCCCTATTTCCAACTTTTTCTTCCTACCGCACTCCTTCCAACTGCCAAGGACTGTCGTTGGTACTAAAAAAATTATCCCACATCCTTGCTTAGATTAAAATGTGCACTCCTGATTTGGGGCCACATCCCATTGAGGTTTGGGTGGAGTTTAAAAAAGCAAGTTTTTCTAGTTGGTTAAAATCTGCCAACACAATTTAAACGTTCTTTGTTGCAAATACAAGTTTTTCTCACGTAGGCCCGTTGCTCTCTGCTACACCAGGGTTTTCAACACCAACAGCCAAGGATCGCGCTCAATTTGGATCCCGACTCCGCGCGGGGAGACTCCCCAGTTTGGGGGCGACTCAGACGCCCGCAGTGAGTTCGCCGGCACCAGCGGCAGTTTCAAGTTTCAGTGGTGGGGGAGGCGGCGGGCGCGCTCTGAGCCTGGGGCTGGGCGGCTGGGCTTCCCTGGACCGCAGTCCTCGCCGCAGCCCGGGCCCCTCGGGAGGGACTCGCCCTAGTTCCCCCCGGACTCCGCGCGGCCGCCGTGCCCCCCGCACCTCCCGGCCGAGAGCGCGACCCCCGGCGCCGCCCCGCGCCAGGCCTGCGGCGCGCGGCCGCGGGGCGTGGCCGGGCGGGGCGGGGCGGGGCGCGGCGGCCGCGGCGGTTGCGGCGGGGGCGGCGGCGCTGGCGCTCAGGCCGCGGCGCGAGACCGGCCGCCGGCAGAGGGGGCGGGGGGCGCGGGGCAGCCCCGCCTTTTCCCCGAGGAGGCGTTGGGCGGCCATATTGCGGAGCTGTCTGCGGTGGCGGCGGCGCCTCTCGTCTCCGGCGGCCCTGCGCTCGCACCTCCGCCTCTCCCGCCGCGCCCCAGCCACACGCCGGCGGGCAGGAGCCGCTCGCTCCCCGGTAAGCCGCCGGCGCCCTCCCTTCCCCCACTCCCCGCCCCCGGGCTCGGCGGAGACGCTGAGGTGGCAGCGAGAAGTTGCGGGGCCCGCGCTGGCCGGCGGTGGCGCCGCCGCCGGGGCCTGCGGCGCCTCAGCTCGCGCCCCGCCGGCCCGGGCGCCACCGCCGTCCACGGCCCGGCCGGCCCCGCTCTTCCCGGGGCCGCCGGACGGGGGAGGCCTGACCCGAACGTGCCAGTCCCGGCCGCAGTCGCCCCGCGGCAGAGCCCGGTGGGCCTCGGCTGCCCCACGTCCCGGGGACGGGGCGTCCCGGCCGCCCGGACTGGGCCCGGGGCTCGGGCTGGCGCGGCCCTGAGGCTGGTTTGAAAATACAGAATGAGCGAAAATGTGGTTGTGCACCGTAGGGAAGGCGTTGATTAGAACTTCTCCCCCGGCCTCCAGTTTGAAAGTCAGGGTGTTGAATTACTAGAGAGCGCGCGTTCCGCCCGGGTGGCAAAGAGGATGTTGCATTACAGGGTTCGGGGCGCCCGGAGGCCAGGCCGGCGCACTACCTGCTGCTGCTGCGGGCGCTCGCGGAGCCCTGCAACTTTCCCTGACCCCGGAGGCCGCCGCGTTCGGTGTCTCGGACCCCACCAGTCAAGTTCAGGACGTTACAGTCCCCTAAACTCCGTCCCAGCCCTAACTTTGCAAGGGGGCCGTGCAGTATTTCCGTTTAAATAGAGCACATCAGTTCCTATATGGATAGGCTGTGTTTCATTAAACAGTCTCATTTTTTAAAAAAGAGTAATGAGGTTGGAAATGTGTTAAAAGTCAACTTCACTAAAAATATTTTAAAATACAGTTGCGATTTTGTGGAAGAGCAGAGCTTGATGGCACCCCTGTGGCGCTAAGACGGGCTGGGTGTAAATGTAAAAGCCTAAAGTGATAAAGGTTTATTTGATAAACCAGGGCTATACCATGGACATTACAATCTGCCTTTTATGGAGCATACATGGAACACTAAATACTCTCATGTATGACGGGTGGAGCTAAGAAAGAACAATTGCCCTGTTGATAAATAATGGCTTAATCCATTTTCCAAAACAGCATCATTAGGTGTGAGAAGAGACTAATGTTCAGGATTTGAGTTTTCTAATTTTCAGCATTTCTTTGCTTTCCTCAGTGTGCTTTATGTTCCAGAGACTAATAATACTTTGCCTCAAATATGAGAAAATGTTGAACCCTCCTTTTGAAGTTTAATAGCATGCTGCAAAGAGGCGTGATTGCACTGTTTTCTTCCCTGAATCCCTTCTTTATATGTGATGGAATTTAAAAACAGTTGATGTAATTTTAGTAAGGAATCAGTAGACATTAGAATTCTTTACAGTTTTATTAAAATGAAACAATTTGATTATGGTATTATACAACGTGAAGTTCTTGCGCTTGTGAATTGTATACATTGTTAACTCCTGTATCCTCCAGAAGTGGAAAAACGTGTAGGAGACGTGCAGAAATATTTGTAGAGTAGAAGTAGTTAATTTTGGTGTAGGGAGAGTGTGTTGAATCTGTCCTTTATGAAAAGCTTTATTACTTAACTGAAAATTAAATTGATGATTCTTATCCCTGTGATGGTAAGATATGACAGACTTTGTTCCTTCCCTCTCTTGCTCTCAGTAGTCTAAGGGATGGGGAACAACTTTTGTTTATTTCTACACCATTCCCAAGAGTAGAATTGTATTTTATTATTCATTTTTATCTTTGGCAGGCTGTTGAAACAAAAGTCTTCATGTATTTTATTTTTAGAGACAGAGTCTCATTCTTTTGCCCTTGGTAGAGTGCTGTGGCGTCACAGCTCACAGCAATCTCCAGCTCTTGGACTTAGGTGATTCTCTTGCCTAGCCTCTAAGCAGCTGGGACTGCAGGCACCCACCACAGTGCCTGGCTCTTTCTTGTTGCGGTTTGGTTAGGGCCGAGTTGGAACCTGCCACCCTCGGTATGTGGGGCCAGCACCCTACTCACTGAGCCACAGGCACTGCCCTATGTATTTTTGTTTTACTTTGAGTTCTCAATCTTTCAATATGATCTGCTGTGTGTGATCTAGTGTAATAGAATCTGCAATGTTGCCTGACAGTGGAAGTCTTGTTTTTTCCACCCATTTTTGATTTAACACAAAGTATGACATTTAAAAATGGAATTGATTTTTAACCAACATTTCCCATAGACCAAAGCCTAAAAAATGTGTTCCATTAAGGTCGTGAAGACTTAGCTGTGCTGGTAGAGGATATCTGTAGGATATAATTTAATTTCATATTATTGGTGTAGATCTGAGAAGTCAAGAAAGTCACTTTTTTTTTTTTTTTGAGACAGAGTGTCACTATGCCACCCTTGGTAGAGTGCTATGGTGTCACAGCTCACAGCAACTTCTAAATCTTGCCTCAGCTTCCCAAGTAGCTAGGACTATAGGTGCCCGCTACAACGCCCAGCTGTTTTTTTGTTACAGTTGTCATTGTTGTTTCGCTGGCCCGGGCTGAGTTTGAACCCACCAGCCTCGGTGTATGTTGTGTATGGCTGGCATCATAACCACTGTGCTACGGGCGCCGAGCCAAGAAAGTCACTCTTTTTTAAGTGGCTTGGACCTTCCTGCAAACAAGAGCTGGAGAATACCACTTGATTACCTGATTGTACTCCTGGGGTAACAGGTACTCAGTGGACCTAGATTGGGTTGCTATGGACTCTACCCTTACAAGATTATTTAAAGTCTCAAAATGCTACTGGTCAGCTGAAGGCTCTTCTGAGAATTGCCCTGACTCTGTATCTGGGGTATGCTCACCTCTTTGGTAGTAAATGTGTACAGTCTGACCCTGGAAAGTTCCTCAATTTCTAGCCTGTTTTAGAGAAATCCTACCTTTTCTATTTTAAGTTCTTGGTATGTTTCTTTAACATATATATATATATATATATATATATATTTAAGCAATTTTTTAAAACTGTAAAGGAATACGTTTTATGGCAAAGTTAAAACACCACAGAGGTGTAAAGGGACTGGTAAAGGTCCTTCTCACGCTCCAGAACCTCCTTTCTCTGTCGTGTTTTTTACAGGTACCTGCTGTTAGCAATTCCTTGTATACCAGTATTTGTGCTGGCATAAACCTATCCCTGTTTATAATTTTATAATAAAATATCCATTGTAATTTTGAAGTCTATAAAATAAGGTTTATTGTAACATTGAATAACTCATATTTTTCACATTTTTGTCAGTTGAATAAAGTCACAGAATGGAACTTCCTATACTAATTTTCTAAAGTGTGTATATGTGCAAATTGGTTATACATATTTAACCCCTTTTTTTGGTTAACGATTGAAGGCAAAGTTTACTTTTTGTTTTTCTTTCTAGCCACAAAAGGGTTTATAGCTTAGCATGTTGAAATGCCCTTATCTGCCTCTTTATAGAAAAAGTTTGCCAATCTCTGGCATAGAGAAAAAACATCCTGTTCAAAGGATATTTTAGATAGACTATCAAAGAAGGAGATACTGCATTGTTATTTTCTCTTAAGATTATAGAATTTATAAAGCTACAAACTGTAGTATGAGTAATTGGTAGGCTTTTTAAAAAAATTGTTGATAATCTCTATGGGATTTCAGAACCTTAAATGTTTCTATTTATGAAAAGTTGAGATCAAGTAGGACTGGCTGCAGGTGAATTTGTGAAGTGAGCAGTCTTCAATTTTGAACACTTAGGTCATTTAAGATGCTTTGACTGCAAATAACAGAAAATTCTGAAACTGACTTAAACAATGAAAAAATTTAATGTCTTACATAATAAGGTACAGAGGCTCAAGAAACACCAAGGACCCATTCTTCTTCCAACTCTGCTCCGTGACCTTCCCTGTTAGCTTGGCACTGAGTGCCCTTCTCCTGTCCCAGTCTGGCTGCTGAGAGGACTTGTATCCCCTCAGACACAGCAGGATGAGAAGGAACAAGAGGAGCGATCTTTGCCTGAAGACCCCCTCAGGTGTCTTTTCAGTGGCATTACCTAACACGTCACTAGCAAGGGTAGTGGAATTGCCCTTTTTTCTAACTCAGTTTTCATTAAATTATATTCATTGTTCATTTATGCCAATGTCTCAAGTTGTTTTCTATCCTTGCACAAAAGTAGATCCAAAGATTGATCTGTCATGCATAATCATACATAGGTTAGCATGAACACATAATACCTAATTTAGGTAAAATAAGGAACGTAATGGTTGATTCCTGGTAAAACATATGACAAACCATAGCCCATGGGCTAAATCCAGCCTGCTGCCTGTTTTTGTGAATAAACTTTATTTGAACACTGTGACTTACTTTCCTATTATCTATGACTGCTTTCCTGACACAATAGCAGAATGGTTGCAACAGACCCTGTCTGGCTTATGAGGCCTAAATTATTTATTTACCTTGCTCTTTACAGAAAAAGTTTGCTGACCCTGCTTTAAGTTGTCAGTCACACACTCACACAGTTATTATGTGCCAGGTGGAGAGGATGGAAAGATGAGTAAGATGATGAATAAGAGAAGTTCATGCTCTGACAGGAAAATAAATGTGCTGTATTATATATCAAAATATGTGTTAAGTGGTATTATAGTGGTGTGTATAAATCAGAATTAATATATTAATATTTAGTACAACAGCGTGCACCGTGAGTTCTGGATGTTTCTTAAAAACAAATCCGCGGGGGGGGGGGGGGGGGGGGGGGGGGGGGGGGGGGGGGGGGGGGGGGGGGGGGG
>CAUYQV010072318.1:0-55413 GCA_963574575.1 Galagoides demidoff | reverse complement strand
GCTGTGGCTTCACAGCTCACAGCAACCTCCAACTCCTGGGCTCAAGCAAGTCTCCTGCCTCAGCCTCCCAAGTAGCTGGGACCACAGGCGCCCGCCACAACGCCCGGCTATTTTTTGGTTGCAGCCGTCATTGTTGTTTGGTGGGTCCAGGCTGGATTTGAACCCGCCACCTTAGGTGTACGTGGCTGGCGCCTTAGCCAATTGAGCCACAGGTGCAGACCCACAAAAAAAAATTAATAATAAAAAAATCAAGAAGCGTTAAAGTGAAATGTCAGAGATGGTAACTGTCAAATTTAGTACTTTAGGAAATCAGGCATTTCATGTTCTGCGCACTAACTCAAGGAAAGCTGGCCCTGTGTCGGTCTAGGTGGCTGGGACAGACAGAGCTGGCAGCGGGGTAGAGGCCAACTTGGCAGGAGAGCCCAGGCAGCCTCATGGGAGGAGGTGGATTCACTGTGGTGCTGGTCACAGGCTCACTGGATGGGTATACACACAGAGGCTGCTCAAAGAAGAGCTGAAAAAAAAAAAAACCCCGACAAAAAACTACCCACTTATTTTTAATCCTACAGTGTACACTTTGGCTTATTTCTTTCCAGCATTAAAAACAAAATAGACTTTATTTTTGAGAACAGTTTTATGTTCACAGCGAGTCTGAGCAGAAAGCTTTCCAGAATTTTTTAACCAAGTACTACCTATTTATACTTTAACTGTCACAGTGCCATAGTGTTGTTATTGTGTCATCGTATCACAGCGTCTTGCCAGTACAGCTTAGGCTGAGCCTTATTAGTTCATTGGGTGGAAGGCAATTTTCATGTTATCATCATATTTAACTTTTCCTTGGCTGTGATATTCCTCCCGCTTAGTAATTTTCTCCGACTTTCTTCTGTCCTCTTCTTATTTCTGTCACTTTGCTCTCAAGCGTCTGAGCGTCTGATTTCCAGGCTGGGTACTGTCTCACTTTCTCTCAGCTGCTCTCTTGCTTCTCATTTATCTAAGAAATCCAAAGCTGCAGGCCAGGAGGCTCCTCAGCAATTTGACCCCTCACCAGCTGCTGTACCTGCTCCCCCTCCTCCAGCTCCCCTCTTCTGATGTCCTGAGAAGGGTGGCTGGTGGCTGATCCTGCTATACCTTCTTTCTAGTCCTTTCATTTGGTGAAATGAAAGGAATCCCCTGCAGGGCCCTACCCACCCTCACTTCTCAGCGATGTTGAACTCACTCTGCATTCAGGCCCTTGATCCCACTGCTGTGTTGTCCTTTCTCAGACTTCAGCTCCTTCCCGAGGTCTCTGCATTTGGCATTTCTGAACAACACTTCCTCTCTGCAGCATTGACACCATTCATATCTTTCTCCATTTATCAAAACAAAGGAGGCTCAGTGCAGTGGCTATGCCTGTAATCTCTACACTTTGGGAGATTGAGGATGGGAGACGGCTTGAGACCAGAAGTTCGAGACCAGCATAGGCAAGAAGGTGAGACCCCATCTCTGCACACCCACATGGACACACACACACCTACACACACACACACACACACACACACAGTATGGAACAATTCTGCGCCAGGCCTTTTGCTATGGCTGAGGAATGGAAGCAAAGTCCTCACAAATCCTTGCCCTACGAGAACATGAATTCATACTTCTTGCTTGATTTTTTAAAACCAAATGACCAGATATTTTATAGAAAAATGAGAAAATGTATTGCATAAAAATTAGAAAATTCAGAAAAGCTAACGAAGACAATAAATACTTTATTTCCCCTACTTGGAGATAACCACTGCCGATAATTAGTTATACTTCCTTCCATACATTGATCTATGCATATAACACTTTGAAAAAAGCAAAATGAAACTATGGTATTTTGTAGCCTGAACCAATTTTATCTCAATACAATCTGTCTTGCTGTAACATATGGCTTTCCCAAGGAACTTCACTTTACCAAACTGTCTTAAAGGGGAGAAAAAGGACTAAAAGCAAGAGAGCTCAAGTTCACAGTTATAGTATTGTCCTTAAAAATGTCCATAATGATTAAGTTTGAAGATAGTTAAGTCTACGACTATAAACCCTGAACATTACTGAGCAAAATCCAGGATTGTGAAAAGAAGGTGTTTCTCTCATCACGCCTGGTGGATACCAACTCCTGGCCCATCTCTTACCCACCGTGCTGGAGAATAAATATGCAGAGATGGCCACACTTTCACCTCCCAGAGTCTGAGGACACCAGTTGCCTGGTTTGACTGGGAACAGCAGTCCTTGAACTGCACAGGCACTTTTCTTATGTTCACTTTATGCTGGAGCAGAAACATCTGTTAATTGTGAAATATTTTTTTGTGTTCATAAATATCCATCTACAGACTCATTTCTGGCATCACAGGGTTTTAGTGTCAAGATGGACTATGTGTCACCTAACTAATGTCCTCTTGTAAACAATGCTGCAGGGAACATCCTTGTACCTAAAACTTTGTGGGTAACATAATCTTTTTTTTTTTTTTTTTTTGTCGTTTTTGGCCAAGGCTGGGCTTGAACCTGCCACCTCCGGTGTATGGGGCTGGCGCCCTACTCCTTTGAGCCACAGGTGCCACCCTAACATAATCATTTTTTTTTTTTTTTGAGACGGAGCCTTAAGCTATCCTCCTGGGTAGAGTGCCATGGCATCACAGCTCATAGCAACCTCCAACTCCTGGGCTCAAGCAAGTCTCCTGCCTCCGCCTCCCAAGTAGCTGGGACCACAGGCGCCCGCCACAATGCCCGGCCATTTTTTTTGGTTGCAGCCATCATTGTTGTTTGGCGGGCCCGGGGCTGGGGATTCAAACCTACCACCTTAGGTGTATGTGGCTGGCGCCTTAGCCGATTGAGCCACAGGCGCCGAGCCTATAACCTGGTTCTTTGTATCCTCAATGAATCCTCAACAATTAAAAAAAAATAGGAAAATTAGCTGGGTGAGGTATTGCATGCCTATAGTCCCAGCTATTCAAGAAGCTGAGTCAGGAGGTTTGCTTGAGCTCAGAAGTTTGAGGTTGCTGTGACCTAGGTTGAGACTATGGCAACTCTTATTTTTGAGACTTTTCTCAAAAAAAAAAAAAAAAGAAAAGAAAAGAAAATCAAACCCCAAAAAACTAAAGATAGTTTTTAAAAATAAATAATTACAATTAAAAAACATTTTATTATAAAAATTTTAAGCAATTATTGCATCACTAGGTTTAACAATTACTAACATTTTTCTTTGCCAAAGATTTTAAAAGACATCCCAAACTTTATAGCCTTTTTTGGCAATATATAAAGCAAGTAATCTCACCACTGAGTGTTTTAGTGGTCACCTCTGGAAACAAAGGGGATATTTTGCTTAACCATGATGCTGTCATCACACAGGGCTGATTTAAATATTGAGTGAATTAATAAGTGCAAAGTCTACAGCCAGGCATGTAAGTAACCCTTAGCATTGGCTATTCCCATGGCCTCCTAAGTCACTCAGCCTACCTCCATCCCCTCCCCCAGGAGGCAGTACTCCTCCCCCCCCCACACCCTTTCACACACATGCCTCTGGGGATGGGGTCTTTCTTCCAAGTCCCTCACTGTGAAAGGAAGAGACTATCAGTAACCTCAAAGCCAGGCATGGGCTGGGCAGGCTGAACCCAGTGTGCTAGAGCTTCCCCCTTCAGTTGCCCAGAGCTGTAGATGGGGCCTCAGGGCTCCTGGTGGACCTCACCAGTCATCCAGGCGCCGCTGTAGCTCTGGGAGGAAGAACTGTGCATGGAACTGGTAGATGGAGGAGATGTTGGAAAAAATGATCCTGACCACTTCTTCAGGGAAGGCCTTGCTGCTGCGGGCCGTCCTCAGCAGCTCCTGGAAGAACACCTGCAGCCACCAACATTCATCACCCTCTGTGGGGAGACGGAGTCACCCACACACCAGCCCAGGGGAATAAGGTGCCCTCCCCAGCTTACTTAATGCTTTCACCTCCCTAATCTCCCAGCATCCTAATAACAACCCCAGGAAGATAAGCAGGGAAGATTGCCATTTTACACTCTGGCCACTTTAGAGATGGGCAAACTGAGGCCTTAAGATGAAGGGCCTTGGCTGAATACTGGCAGCTGTGAATGTCACAAATGGGTCTGTGGCAGTCTTGGCCTTCACTAAGCTGAAGCTCCTTGCACTGATGCTCAATGATTAATAGCCTTAATAAAGTATGAAGAGTGAGATAATGTTGATGACAGAAGACATGCTGTGGGGGCCTGGCAGGACAGGCTGATATGTGCTCTGCTGTGCCTGAGGCCCTCTAGGGCTAACAGAGTGGTGCTACTTGATTCTACCCCACCCCCAGCTGCACAGGGCTGAAGAGCTAAGGCTTCCTAAAGTCAAACCCAGGGGTCCTAACTCAGCTCTGCTGAGGTGGGTGGGAAGGCAGAGCAGGGTTGGGGCTCAGAGGGGGTACCCTGGCCACTGGCCTGGTCTAACAGGTGAAGGCGAGCCACGTAGGCCTGTTCTGTCTCCAGAAGCTCCTGGACGATCCTCTTCTCTTCAGGCTCCTGCTAGGGGGTTGTGGGAAGAGAAGAAAAAGAAGGGAGGGACACCTTTAGTCTCCTCTGATAGGGACCTTGGCTTAGTTTCCAAAGATTCCCAGTGAAGCCCACCTCTTGATGTTCATGCCCTGCTGCAGTACACCTGGGCTGGCCCTGATCTGGCCTTCATGGAGAATGGGGCAGAGTGAGGCTGTGCCAGTCCTAGGCCTAAGGCTTAGGAGGCCTGGAAGCTCCCCTCGTACTCTTTTGGGAGCTGTGAAGCACCACATCAAGAAATCTGGTTGTGGGGTGTGGGAGTCGTTGTGGGGTGTGGGAGTCGTTGTGTGTGACACACTTTTTAGGGGTGGGACACAATTATAAGAGGGCCTTTACCTAACAAATGCAAGCAGTGTAACCTGTTGTTTTTTTTTTTATTTTATTTATTTATTGCAGTTTTTGGCCAGGGCTGGGTTTGAACCCACCACCTCCGGTATATGGGGCCGGAGCCCTATTCACTGAGCCACAGGTGCCGCCCCTGTAACCTGGTTCTTTATACCCTCAATGAATCCTCAACAATTAAAAAAAATAAAAAGTCTGGCTGCTCTGATAAAGAGACTCATGGGCAGGCCATGTGGAGAGAAGAGGCTTGGAGACCACATGGAGAGATAGTGGAGGGCCCAGCCACACCAGCCTCCCTACACTCTCTGCCCAAGTACCAGGCTTGTGGGATGAACTATCTTGGGCATTCCAGCCCCAGCCACCATCTGACTGCAGCTACTTGAGAGACCCTTTTAGGGACTGAATTGTGTCTCCTCTATAAGTTCACAACATTGCAGCCTTACCTCCCAGAGTAACTATAGAGATCAGCCCTTTAAGGAGGTAATTGAGGTTAAATGAAGCCATAAGAGTGGGGCCCTAAACTGATATGGTTGGTATCCTTATAAGAAAAAGTGACACCAGGGATGCGCATGCACAGAAAAAAGGTCAAGAAGGGCACAGTGAGAAGGTAGTTGTCTGTAAGCCAAGAAAAAGACCTCCCCAGAAGCCAAACCTGCCAGCACCTTGATCTTGGATTCCAGCCTCCAGAACTGCGAGACAATAAATTTCCCTTTTTTTTTTTTTTTTGAGACAGAGTCTCACTATGTTGCCCTTGGTAGAGTGCCGTGCTATCACAGCTCACAGCAACCTCAAACTCTTGGGCTTAAGCAATTCTCTTGCCTCAGCCTCCCAAGTGCCTGGAATTTCAAGTGCCTGCCACAATGCCTGGCTATTTTTTTGTTACAGTTGTTGTTGTTGTTTAGCTGGCCTGGGCCAGGTTCAAACCCACCAGCCTCGGTGTATGTGGCTGGTGCCATAACCATTGTGCTACTGGCACCAAGTCAAGACAATACATTTCTGTTTAGTGGTATTTTGTTATGGTGGCCCAAGCTGACTAGCACAGTCTCCAGTGGGATCAATAAAGAGGCTGCTCAGGCTCAGCGCCTGTGGCTCCAGCAGCTAAGACGCCAGCCATATACACCTGAGCTGGCGGGTTCAAATCCAGACTGGGCCCACCAAACAACAATGATGGCTGCAACAAAAAAATAGCTGGGTGTTGTGGCAGATGCCTGTATCTTAGCTACTTGGGAGGTGGAGGCAGGAGAATCACTTGAGCCCAGGAGTTGTTGTGAGCTGTGATGCCAGGGCACTCTACCCCGGGTGACAGCTTGAGGTTCTGTCTCAAAAAAAAAAAGAAACTTCCCAGCACTATCCCAGCAAACCCACAAAATGTGAGAAATAATAAACTGTTATATCCAGCCACTATGTTTTGGGGTGGTTTGCTATGTAGTAATTGATAACCACAAAACACTACTCTGAGCACTATCCCCACTTTACAAATGAGGAAACTGAGGCACAAAGAGGTTAAAGGCCTTGCCCAAAGTTACAGTTAGTAAGCGGGAGAGCTGGGACAAGGTCCCAGGGAGCTTGAATCCAGGAGCATATCATCTTGCATTCTAACCCTTGAACTCTACAGATGAGGAAACTGAGACCCACAGAAGGGAGGTGGCCTACTCAGGATCAGACCACATTCCAAGGGCATGAAAACTGGCACTTAGATCTCTGTGTCTAGTTTGGCATCGTGGCCTCCTCCAGTGGGTGAACTAAGGCCTTGAACAAGTTCTTTAAGCTGAATTTCGATTTTCTTGCCTAAATAACTCCCACAGTGAGGGATATGTGAAGTAAAGCAACAGGGGGCACAGCAGACAGCTAATCAAAGGCTGCCAGTGGGGAGAATCTAGCTCCCAGCTGATGTCTGCTTACACAAGACCCCCACCTGGGGGACTGCTGGCTCTGACCGGGAGAGACTGTGTGGCGGGATCAATGGAAAGCCACCCACCCAGCTCCCCACTTCTACCCCAGTCATGAGGCACCTGTGTCCCTGGCCCAGGGCAGGTCCCAGGGTGGCAAGATTTCCTCCAGGCCCCACTGGACAGCTTGTTCTTCAGGGAGCTCAGGTACCTCCTGCTGACTGTCCTGGGCCCAGACTCCAGGGTCTCCCCGACATCAGGATTCTCCCATGGCCCTGGCATGTGGGGAGGCCTATGGGCTCTGGGCACTGCTCCTGGGGTCCTGAGAACAGAACAGATCTGAAGTTTTCCTGTCTGGAGAACAGGCACATCCCTGGAGGGGATTTGGGATGACTGATGTGAATCACTGGTGTGCAGGGGCCCCAGCATGCTGGCTCTCTGTAGGAACTTGCTAAGTAAGACTTCTACTTCTTTCCTAACACCTTTCTTGGAGGAGGCTCCAGTCTACAAAATGAGTCAGTATGAATTACATTTTATTCTCCAGGGGAGAATAAATGCAGACACATCTAGGAATACCGCCTCTGCACATGGAGGTTTTTAAGTGCTTCTCCCATATCACCCTCACCTTTGGACCTCACCTCGGTTTTTAGTTTCTGGATTAGTAACCAACACATCAAGGGAAGGTGAGAGCCATAAAACAACCTCAAGTGAGAGCACAGCAGCTAACACTGGGGCTTTCCAGTAGGAGCTATGCTCTCCTCGCCTCCAGGTGACCAGCCTGGGAGCTGACTCCCTGTTCTCTCAGGGAGGGACCTTAATAGGGCAGCTTTGTCACCCTGTGTACTGGGTCTGCAAGCCAGTTAGAGTCTTTAGATAACAGAGGCCACTCTCATTGAATATATCCAACAATTTGGGCAGTGCCCCATTCCCCTTGGTGTGGAAAGACTTGTAGTGACAGTGTAGGTTAGGCATCCTTATGAGAAAGACAGGCTAGGAAATGGAGGGCTGGACAGGTATAACATCTTCAAACTCGAAGGGAAAGGTTTCCATTACCCCCATTTTTCAGCTAAGGAAATTGAGATACAAAGAGGATTGGTAACTTGCTGCTCAGAAATGGTAGAGGTGGGAGCCAAATCAAACTGGCTCCTGAGGCTTCACCCTGAACTATCCATCTCCATTTGAATAAAGGCGAAACATGTCCAGAGAGTCAAAGTGACTTGCCTCAAGTCACAGTCGGTTCATGGCAGAAAGAGAATTAAGGCCCAGTGCTGGCCTGCTGCTTCCAGGTTCTCCCACCACTCCCTGGCACCCCAATCCTCAGTTCCTCAGCCCACATGTCTGCAGCTCATAAGAGTAGCTGGTCTCAAGCTTTTTGTTCTATATTTAGTTTCAGGTTCTGCATTTCTCCCTAAGTGCCCTAGGCCAGCTTCTGTTTTCTCTTCACCCCCAGTTTCAGATCAGCTAAATTTTTAGCTGATCTCACAAGGAAGCCCAGGCCAAGGCAGCTGACATGGAGCGCCCCCCACTCTATAGGGGGTAGCTCTCCCTGTCCTGACACCACTTGCTCTAACCTCACCCTGGTCTAAGGGCTACCCCCTCCTGCCAGGGGTGCTGCTGGGCAAGGCACGCAGGCCAAGGAGCTTCGCCAGTGTGCTCCTACTCTTTGCCTGGTGAGGTGAATGAGGAGGTGCCCCTGCCCCACACCCAAGGGGATGGTGGGTCAGGAAGGCAGCATCTAAGAGCTGTCCTCGGTGCTGAATAGGACGAGCTTGGCCAAGACCCTGGGAGAGGCAGGGTAAAGTTACCCTGCTCAGGAAGCTGAACTGTCCTTGTAGGTCCACTTCTATGCCACCTTCACTGTGAAGGGCACAGGACGATTTGCCTGCCCTAAGTGCCTTCAACACAGCATCTGGGCCCTTTCTAGGACATCTGCTGCCCATGACTTATCACATGAGCTAAGCATTCAAAGACAGAAATCCTTCACCTGGATCCTCTATGATTCCTATAGGGTGCTGTGCTGTGCAGTACACATCCTCTACTCAGGACAGAAGCACTCTTCCCCTCCCCCAGCTGCTGGTAGTATTGGTGGCTAACAGGTTAACAGGTTATTGGCTGAGTCCCTCTCTGGAAATTGTTCTCTTGAAGAGAGCTGCCTCGCCCAAAGTGTAATGTGCCTCATACGCAGGCACAAATACCCAGCTCTTTGCCTCCACAGAAATAACTGAGGGCTGTCCCAGCTCCAGCGGTTCCTGGGACAGGCTGAGGCCTCTGTTGCAAGGGCACTGCCATTCAACTTCTCCTTCTGCCTAGCCCTGATTCATTCACCTGCAAAGATGTTCTCCAAAGCTCTCACTGATAAACCTCCTGAGGCAAATCTCTATCTCAGAGCCTATTTCCCCAGAACCTATCCCTAACACAATCCTGGGCTCCTGGGCTTAAGAAATACCTGCAGCATGTATTAATGTTCCTGTCTCTTTCTCACACCCTGCCAGGGCCACCAATATCTTCCACACATCTGGTCCGCCCTTTTCCCTTCAGACAGAAGCCCTAGTATTGCCTCAAACCACATGAACTTAAAACACTGGGCATCCTTATCTCTCTGTGTATTCACTTTCTCATCTTTAAGATAGGAATAGAACCCACCCCCATTAGGCAGTCTGGATGACTAAACCAAGTAAGTAATGACATGAACTTACAGCAGTGGTCCATAGATAAGCCAACACTGCACCACAATTTGCCCTACACAGTCCCTCTCCACCCACCCAATTTTTTTTTTTTTTTTAGACGGAGCCTCAAGCTATCCCCCTGGGTAGAGTGCCATGGCATCACAGCTCATAGCAACCTCCAACTCCTGGGCTCAAGCGATTCTTCTGCCTCCACCTCCCAAGTAGCTGGGACCACAGGCGCCCGCCACAACACCCAGCCATTTTTTGGTTGCAGCCATCATTGCTGTTTGGCAGGCCCTTAGCCGATTGAGCCACAGGTGCCGAGCCACACCCACCCAATTTTAATGGCATCCACTTTCACTTTCAGCTAGGTCCTCCTTGAGTGATAAATTATATGGCTGTCCCACTCACAGGGAGTAAATGCTCAATGGTAGCTACGGTTTCCTCCAGGTGCTCACAGGCACTGGAAGAATCTGCGTTTTATCTGCTCACGCTCACTCACAACCGCACTCATCTGGACTCTTCCCAGGACATGCTGGCCCTCAAAACTCTGCCTGGCTCCCAGCATTCCTACGCTCCAAGCAGTGTGGGTGCTGCCCAGACAGGGGTGGTGTCCTGGCTGGGGCCAGAGAGGGACTGCACACTATGAGGCCCAAGGTGGCCCAGCCCTGTGCCTCAGCCTGAGGGCAGGGAAAGTCTGAGGTGCCAAAGGGCCCTGGATAGGCAATGGGGGTAGGGAAGGCTGCCAGCCCACTGTGGTGACCCTTCTCACCCCAAGTACCCAGTACCTGCTGTTCTCAAACACAGTCACCAGGTTGGGCACAGATGCCAGCTTCTCCTCACTCTCTTTCTCCATCCTACAGGGCTTCATGTGACCCTCAGCTATCTCCAAAGCAGGGAGGAAGGTCTTCCACAGGCACACTCCTCCGGCTTAGGGTCACAGATGGACTAAGTCCTCCCAGGATCTGCTCTCATCTTTCCTGAGGACTCAGCAGGCTGGGATCTGACTTCAGAGTGAGGGAAGAGGAAGTGGTCCCAGAGCCACAAACCTGCAGGAGAAAGGCCAATGCTCTCTGCAGTGGGAGGAGCCTGCTCAGGCCCCACCCCACCCTCATGGGGGCTCAGTTCTCAGGCATGTAGAGCCCTACTTCCCGAAGCTATTCTAAAGCAGGGAACAGCACATAGAGGTAGTTTCTAGAGCCAGGCCCTTGGCTGGCTTCTTGGCCTGTGTGGTCTGGCCACCATACTTTCCCTGTCATACATAGTAAGGTCTAGTGGCGTTTACTTGTTCCCTTTCTCAGCAACTTCTTTTCTGCATCTGCCCCTGCTCATGGCTGTGAGGAAACCATTTCTTTTATTAAAAATAGATCACAAACCTGGTAAGGGTAGGTTGCCCCAAGGGAGCACAGCTTCCTTTCTAAAACTCTGATGATAAATAGCTGACACATACTCTTTTTGGTGCTTTATGAGTATTTTTTTATTTAATCCTATAACAACCCTATGAGGTGGGCCCTATTCCTATCCCCATTTTATCCACAAAGAAAGTAAGGTTCAGAGAGGATAAATAACTTGTCCAAGGTTACCCATGAAGAATACAAGAGAAGTCATATTTCCAAAGCAAAGGGTAGTGTGAATCCCACAACCCAGCAAAGATGTGTTGAGAGCCTGATGACCACATTCCTGCTGCTCTGTCCTCAGGCTTCCCTGCCTCTGCTGGGTTTTCTCTGCCTGATGCCTCAGGTACCACCTGGTCACTCAGCCCTTCTAGAACAAATGGCCACTGCCTCTGCTCCCCTTGTTTAAGCCTCACAGGCCATCGGGGTTCTCCCACTTGGTCTGGTTTTGCTTATCCTGAGCCAGGACTGGTCTTTGTCCTGGAGGGTAGGGACTGAGCTTTAGTCATCTGGTACCTGAAGTGCCTGGCACAGCTTCATGCTCCAGCAACTGTGTACCCTGGGGACCTCACACGCCCCGTAGTCTCACCCCCTCTCAGCTCCGCCTGAGCCGTTTCTTCCACCAGATGTCAGGCTCCTGCCCCAGCCCTGAATCTCACCCATCCCCTTCACTTTTTTGGTTTTGTTTTTACTTGTTATTATGAAGAATTCAGAACATAAGCGGAAGTGGACAGAATAGTATAATGCACCTTGATGAACCGGTAACTCAGATTCAGCAACCCTCAACACATAGCCAGTCCCCTGTCCCAGCGGTGGCCATATCTGCTATCTTTCTCCATACCATTTTAAAGAAAATGCCAGATGTCAGATGATTTTATCCATAAATATTTCAGTGTGTATCTAAAAGATAAGGACTCTTTAAATAAATAAATGTATATGTATGCACCCACATAAATGGACCTTCATGCATATACATTTATAATAGTAACATTGCTTTATATGTTGTATACCTGTGTACACATGAAATAATACTACCATTATCATCACACCATGAGAGATATTCAGCAATAATTTCCCAATATAATTAAATATCCTGAAAGCTTTCAAAGTACTAATTCATCAATGTCATAATTTTTAAAAAATTAAGATCCAAATGAGGTTCACACATTCCAATGAGCTATCACATTAACTGCTACTTACCCATAGATTCACTCTTATTCTGTTTTCCCATCCAGTATAAGGACACTGTGTTGGTGGCTCTGTAGGTCCCTTTGTAGTGCTGTCTTCTGGATTTCCCCTCACTGGTGGTTAGATCTAGAGGCTTGATTGAATTCATCTTTAAAAGCCACTTCTCCCTGAACATCCTCCCTGGTATGGAGCCTCCCTTTCTGGTGTGACTGCAATGTGTGGGGAGGCCTTGGGCACGTGAGCTTCCTGGTTGGCCCTCAGCCCCAGCACCTGTCCTGCACACAGTAGGGCCTCAGAAGGCACCTGGGATGGACTAATATCATACCCCAAGCCCTAAGGATTGTCTCAATCCTCAGGTGCCAGTGCACTGAGCTTCCAGGAGGGTAGAGGCCCTCCACTGCTCGCCCCTGCATGTGGCACAGGTACCATCAGAGCTGCATCTGCCCTGGAAGGAGGAGCTAGAATGTTCACACCCAAAAAATGATCTCTACTTATCTTCCAGAGCTCTGCCTCCCTTATCCATTTACACCCTGACCTTGGTCCCTCACAGTCTGTCAGCCTTTCTGTCTACACCTGCAGGCATCACCTGAGCTGAGCCCAGGCCTCGTGGTCTCATACACACCTCCCATAACCCCATTCAGAACTCACCCAGAGGTCCCACATGTACCTCTTCGTGCCCTGCCACCCAGAAATACCTTCAGGTCATTGCCAGGTTCATGTCCCATCTTCACTTCCAACTCAACACACAATCTCTGAAATCAGCACTGTTATCCCACAGAAGACATCCTGAACTCATTGGGCAGCCACCCAAGACCCTCCTGGTCAACATTCCTGGCTACTTCTTTTCTGCACAAACCCACTCTGTGTTGGGATCCAGGCCCACCGGGTACTGGCTATGTGACCTGAAGTAGAAGCTTATGCTGTGTCAGCTGAGCTGAGCCCCAGGCTCAGAATCCACTTCCCTGCATGGTCTTGGCTGCTGAGGGGACGCAGCAGCTGTACTTTGTTTCTGAGATCAGCACAGGGCTCCAGCTCATGCATGTTTTGTTTTGTTTGAGACAGAGTCTCAAGCTGTCGCCTTGGGAAGAGTGCTGTGGCATCACAGCTCACAGAAACCTCAAACTCTTGGGCTTGACCAGCAGTTTTCAACCTGTGGGTTGCAACTCCTTTGAGGGTTGAATGAATGACCCCTTCACAGGGGTCACCTAAAACCATCAGAAAACATACTTCAGTTATGAAGTAGCAACAAAAATAATAATAATTTTATGGCTGGGGGTCACCATAACATGACGAGCTGTATTAAAGGGTCACAGCATTAGGAAGGTTGAGAACCACTGGCTTAAGCGATCCTCTTGCCTCAGCCTCCCAAATAGCTGGGACTACAGGTGCCTGCCACAACACCTGGCTATTTGTTTGTTTGTTGTTTTTTTTTTGGTTATAGTTGTCATTGTTGTTTGGCAGGCCCAAGCTAGATTTGAACCTGCTAGCTCCAGTGTATGTGGCTAGCGCCCTAGTCGCTTGAGCTATAGGCACGGAGCCCAGCTCGTGCATGTTGCTGTGGGTCTGTGGATTCTCCACTGATCTCCTTCCTTTTCAGCTTGTCTAGCTTCTGGGCCAGGTGTGTGTTTAGCTGCAGGGCTGGGGCCACAGGCTTCTGTAGTTCACCAACGCTATCAAAGTTGATGGCTTGGATGTGGCTCCCTGTCATCCTCCAGGGTCCCAGCTCTTCCACACTGGTTCACTTTATCCTTGCTCTCCCCATACCTGGCCTGCTTTCCTCATCTCTGCCATGTTTACTCTAGACTTGGAGCATTAACTCTTCAGGCGGCACCCTCACCCCATCATATGAGGTCAACTCCTGTGTTCTGTGTTATTCCTGATTGTTCCAATTCTCTGTAATAACTTGGGCCACTAACTCCTGTGGTCATTATGAAGATGAAAGGGGATAATAATATGTATAGAGGCCTAGAGTAAGGCCTGGTACAGAGTAGACCCCCAGAGAACACTGGCTACTAGTATTCCTATTCCTGAGTGAGGCCCTTTGTTATGGCTCCTCCGTGCCTTGATCAGTCATTTCCCTTTGCCTAAGGTGTCTCCACCTGTTCCCTTCCTCCAGGAAGCCTTCTTTGAAATCCATCGCTGTACTTCCTTTTCTTCCTCAGAGACTTGGTGTCCTCTCTACTTAATTCTATCTTTCTGCCCCATTCATGACGTTGTGCATTCAGTAGACAAGTATTTCTTGAGCATCTACTATGGCAGAGGTTGTGGATTAAACCAGTCCCCTACCCCTTCATTCAAACTCTAATAAGGAAGCTGAGCTTATTAATCACTAAAATACAATGTGCTAAGTGCAGTGGCTCACATCTGTAATCCTAGCACTCTGGGAGACTAAAGTGGGTAGATTGCCTGAACTCAGAAGTTTGAGACCAGCCCGAACAAGAGTGAGGCCCATCTCTACTAAAAAATAGAAAAAACTAGCTGGTGCACACCTATAGTCCTGGCTACTCAGGAGGCTGAGGCAAGGGGATCACTTGAGCCCAAGAGCTTGAGGTTGCTGTGAGCTATCAGGCCATGGCACTTTACCCAGGGCAGTAGAGTAAGATGGCCAAAAAAAGGTAAAATTAAAAAAATAAATTAATTAAAAATTAAAAAAAAATGTAGTGTGACAAATGCTTTGAATAAGGGAGCTATGAATACCTGAAGAAGTGTCATCAGAAGGCTTCCTGGCAGAGGTGACCTTGAAGCATGAAGGATGAGGTAACTCTGCAGGTAGAAAAGATAGGAAAGGGCATCCAAAGCAGAGGGAACAGCATGTATAGAGGGATATGGGCTTGAGAGACCAGGGCTAGACTGGGAAGGGCAGGTCTCTCTCTCTCTCTCTCTCTCTCTTTCTCTCTCCACATACACACACACACACACACACACACACACACACACACACACACAGGCGTCCTGGGCCTGGGGAATGGTGGAACGTGCAGCTGAAGGGAACCCCGGAGGCTGGCCAAGCCGATGTCCTTGTGAGCTAAGGGGGGCCCCTGATCCAGTGGGTGTGAACAGATCTCCCTCTGAGGGGGGTAGTGTCTCCATTTCAGGTCTCTAGGGGCCCTTGACATGAATAAGCCTCTTGGTTTTCTCTCCTCTTCTCTGCTTTCAAGCCCTGGGGAGGATGGAAGAGCTCTGTTCCCTGCAGCCCAGATGGGGGAAAGAGGGAGGTGGAGAGGGAGGGAAGGAGGCCCAAGCCAAGCAGGAACTGCAGGGCTGGGCAGTTCCTGTCTGGCTGACAAGGAAGCTCTACCTAGGGATGCAGAGGGGCTTTGTATGCAGATTGGGGGCACCCAAATAACCTGTCAGGATAGCTTTGGGGCAGTAGAGGGCATTTGAGGGCCTCCAGGGAGGAAGTGTCAGATTTTAGAACTAGAATGCTGTGGGGTGTGTGTGTGTGTGTGTGTGTGTGTGTGTGTGTGTAGGGTTTGTGATGGTGTAGCTTTTTCAGGGGAGAGGGAGGACTCCCCAGAGGAGCCTTATGTTCAGGAGGACAAGGCCTGGGAGGGGAGAGGCTGGCATGTTCCCAGGCTCCCCCTTACCCTCCACCTGCCTCTAGCCTCAGCCAAGTGGATAATACCTGCCAAGGGCTTAATGGCCTGTGACAGACAGGCCGGTGAGAGTGGTGATGTGGCTCTAGGGAAGGTACAGCCTGCTCCCGTGGCTGCTGCAGTCCTTTCCCCCTCCCTACCCCACCTCACCCCCTTTCCTGCCTGCCCCACACCTGTCTTTGGGAGGTGTTGTCAGGTAGTCACGTGGTTTGCAGAAGCCACTCTGCCAGTGCCAATAGAAGGGGTGGGCACTATGAGCAGACAGTCTTTGGCTGGGAGGAAGGAAGCTGAAAAACACCAGGCTTCCTTGAAGACTAGTCCTGCCTATCCCCTCTCCCAAGCAGCCAGAATTGTTCCACTCTGTCCTCCCTGCTGGAAACTTCACCATGTGCTGAGGCTTTCTCCTGGGAGGGCCTCGTGCAGCCAGCCTACCCCTCAGCAAGCACAAGTGCCAAGCCTGAGGACTATGGGGAGGCAAAGCCCACCCCGCCCCACACCGGCTCATCACAGCCAACTGCGCCAGGTAAAGGGTCTGCTCTGGGGGCCGAAAGGACAGAGCAAAGGCCAGACAGCAAACAGATGTCAGTCCTGACGTGAGTGGCTGGAGGACGTCAGGGAAGAACATAAACAGCTCTTTCTTCTTCGGTGTGTGAGCTATCTAGTTTCAACACTGGCATTCTCAGGGATTGGCCAAGGCTTGTGCCAGGCCCTGGCACCAGCCCCACTATTCAGGCAGGACTCAAGGTCACAAGAGGCAGAGATCAGGTGGGGCCTAGGGAGGCATCCTGGGAAACCAGGACTGAAATCGCAGTGGGGCTGAGCTAACAGTGAATGTGCAGGCTGGCATGAGATATGTCCCTTGAGGGCTGGAAGCCAGCAGAGGGAGGGATTGTGTTTCTTGGAGAGAGGAGGGGGCCTGGCAGAGCCAGAGCGAGGGTCTGGCCAGGAAGGCGCCAGAAGGGAGCCAGAAAGGCAAAGCCAGAGTCCAGGAGTGGTGCCAGGTCATGCCTGAGAAGGCGCCCTGAAAGCGAGCACAAGGCTGGCATTCGGGGGTCCTCACGGCCCAGGTCGGGATCCTTTTATCTCTAAACAGCTGTGGGCCTTTCTTGAGGTCCTGACTGCTTGGATCTCCACAGCAGCTCATGAGGAAACATGAGTGGCTTAGAGAGATTCGACAGGTTCCAAGTGGAGAAAGGGAACAAATTGTTCCTGCACTGCCCACTGGTGACCTTTCTCCCACGACCCACTCACTCCCTGACCTGAGCTACCTCCTCACTGTCTTCCCACACAACAGCACCAGTCACTCTGCCTGCACTGCCAGCATTAACCTACCATCTTTGTTACTAAGCTCCTCTTTTACAGACTTCCAGGAGAGTGCTTACGTAACCAAGCCCACGGAAGCCCACGGAAGCCCGCTAAAGCCCATCTCTCCCCTCGAAGAGCTGCAGGATGCCTCCTCTCCTCCCACCAGATTTCTTCCCTCCTTCTTCTCTCTCAAACAAATATTGAGGAACTTGTGAAACTATGACAAATGACACTCAAATCCCACCTGAGGCCATAGTCCTTACAAATCCTAAAAGGGCAGGATCTTGGCTTATCTCTGTGCCCCCAGAAGTTAGGACAGTGCCTGCCACATAGTGGACCCTCCACAGATCTTTCCTGAGTAGGGAGCAGGGCATTCCAGCATGCAGAAAGGGGTTGCACAAGATTCTCTTTCTGCAACCTGCTGCCTTCTCTGAGTTTGGCTTTTGGTCTTCTCCTTGATCAATCCTGCCAAGCCCCAGCTATTCCCTGTCCCCACTGTAGCCCAGCCCCTCAGGGCTAACAAATACTCCTCAGTTTTCAACCCTCTCAGGCCTCAGCGCTCCAATATGAGTGAGCCACCCTCCCTCCTGACCACACTCTAGTCCCCTGCAAGGCAAATCAGGAAGACCCCCCTGTTGGATGTCCACTACTCTTGCCTTAGTTTTCCCCTCTTTTCAAGGGTCCCTTCTTCTGGGCTACATTAGAAATATGTCTAATTTATGTCTCACTGACTGTTATAGCCAAGTCCATAGTAGTCCTTGACCTTGTAGTCCAACAGCCTGCAAGGTCCACCCGCCTGACCTCATTTCATTTGCTCCAGACACCTGGCTGCTTCTTTGCCCTTCCCCTGCTAACTTCCCACCTCAGGGCCTTTGTGCCTGTTATTCCTCCTTCTAGAACACTTGTCTTCCAGATATCTGTTGGTTCACCCTCTGGCCATTCTCAAGGATTTTCCTAATACCGACTCACCCCCAGTCTTCTCCCCTGCTTTACTTTTCACATTTATCACTTTCTGAGATGTTGACTTATTTATTATATTTATTGTCTATCTCTCCACTAGAATATCCGCTCTGTGAAGGCAGGCATTTCTGTCTGTTTTGCTCACTGCTATACCCTCAGCATCTACAAAAGTTCTTAGCACATGGTTAGTACTCAGCAAATATAGTTGAAGGAATCAAGGGGGGAGTTTTTGTATTCTGAGCCTTTGGAGCTGTCGCAGGGCAGATGCTCTAGGATACCAGCTTCTCTGTGAGCCAAGGCTCATTCTAGCTCTGGCCCCTCCTGGAACCCCAGGCCCAAGTCTCCTGAGCAAGACACAGCTTCCACCTGGCACCCAGTGAGGGCTAGGGTATGGCAGCCGCATTTCCCTTCCTGCCCCACCTTTTCATTAGAAGTAGAAATTACAACCTAGAGAGGGAAAAGAACTTAAAATTGGATGTCACACGTGACTCTTCCCTTAGCCCAAGGAAAATGTACCTGAAATGGTACCTTCCTTAAAAGAAGCTAAGTCTCCTTAGTCTCTCTTTGTCTCTCTTAATCTCTCTAGCCTCTTAGTCTCTGTGCTTCTATGACTCCCCCACCTGAGACATCTACCCACTCTGCTGGGATGCACGCCAGCTTCCTGGCCTCCACCCTTGCCTCTGAGCATCCCATTGTTTTCCTTCAGAACTGTGGTTCTCAACCTTCCTGCAGTTGGAATCGTCTGGAAAGCTTTGCTAAAACATTTTAAATTAAGACCCTACCCTCAGAAATTCTTAATTAATCCTCCAAGCTAAGGGCTGGGATGTTTTTGAAAACTCCTTCAAAACACTTTAGGAATGGATTTTGGGAACCAGGGGTCCTGACAACGCCCTGCCTGGGTGGTGATGGCCCTTCGTGTCTCATGTCCCACTGAGCACCCTGAGCGAGCAGGAGTATCCCAAGATGCCAAATCCGGTTCCTCCAACCGGGGGAATTATGCATTCAGGCGGGATATTCTTCAGCTCACTCAGAGGTTAACTGTTCATGCGTGAATGCGAGAACACACACACACACTGGTACTTAGAGTTGACACCGTCTAAACCAGCATTTACAGACTCAAATGCTGACTAGAACTACACAGGTTACATAACCAGTTGCAGCAGGTGTCTTGTTAAGATGTGAATATTAGAGAGTGGGGAATCCACACCCTTCTCATGGGGGCAGCTTTGACTCGTTGTGGCCAAGAGGGGATACAGGCCCTGTGGTGCCAGACTTTCTTCTTTGTTCTTCCCAAGTGAAATTAAGAGTCATGAATTTTAAATGAAGTAACCTGTATTTTCACTTAAAAATCGTGATGATGCCAACAGGCAGCTAACCTCAGACAGTTCCCAAACTGCCATATGTTACAAGGCCACCTCTCTCATAGTGGGGTCAGTATTTTAAAGGAGTGTCAGTTCCTTTCCATCATCCTTAACACTCGAGCTAGTAACAAATGGCTATTTGCACACACTGTTTAATGGCTCCTTCCTTGGCTCTGCCAAGAAGCCATGAAATTTTGAAACAAAGGTTTGTCACAGTGATGTGCTGGAGTTTGTTCATACTGGCTTATAAAGTCAACTGCGCTCATGGTCCGTGATATCACATTAGCAGCCTGAAATCAGCCAGAGTGAGAGCATTTATACCACATGAATCTGCAAGTGACATAAACCAAAACATTTTTTCTCCCTAAAGAGCTAATTGTTAAATGTTTATCAGAATGTCACTGCTATAAGGATTCAGACTTTGCCAAGGACTGGTGGGGAAGCTATGGAAAAGAAAGTAACTTCATTTTCCTATTTACATAGGAATTCATATGAATGTGTGCAATGGACATCTAGGCAGCCCCTTCTCTATAATACCCTAGACACCTCACTAATAGGACCAAGTGTTGAAATATTTTCCTTAATTAAGGGATAAAAGATGCCAAGATTCTAACAGTACTATCTGATGAGCTTTCGCTATGACACACAATCAGTTCTCAACCTGTGGGTTGCGACCCCTTTGGGGGTCTAACGACCCTTTCACAGGGGTCGCCTAAGACCATCAGAAAACATATATTTCAGTTATGAAGTAGCAACGAAAATAATAATAATTTTATGGTTGGGGGTCACCACATGAGGAACTGCATTAAAGGGTTACAGCATTAGGAAGGTTGAGAACCACTGAACATCATGTAACCAACACCCAATCAAGACGAAAAGCATTTCCATCCCACCAGAATGTTCCTTACACTTCTCTTCAGCTAATCTTCCACCATATGCAACCACTAATTTTTATCCTGATACTTAATTTTGCCCATCTTGGAACTTTATATATAAATGGAGTCGCACAGCAGGTCTTCTTTTGTATCTGGATTATTTCACTCAGAATAATGTTTCTGAGACTCATTCTTGCCCATACCAGTAGTTCTTTCATTTTTATCGCTGAGTATTCTCCCTTGGAATGAACAGTCCTGATATAATCTATTTTTTTTGAGACAGAGCCTCAAGCTGTCACCCTGGGTAGAGTGCCATGGCATTACAGCTCACAGCAACCTCCAACTCCTGGGCTCAGTGAGTCTCCTGCGTCAGCCTCCCAAGTAGCTGGGACCACAGGCACCTGCCACAATGCCCGGCTATTTTTTGGTTGCAGCTGTCATTGTTGTTTTTGGTGGGCCTAGGCTGGATTCGAACCTACACCTTAGCCACTTGAGCCACAGGCATTGAGCCACTGATATAATCTTAATGCTGAAACTTACCCCAACTGTAGGGAATGGCCCACTAAAATTGGATTTTTGCCAATTGCTGCCAGAAAAAACTTCTACCCACCCCTCGGGCCAGACACTGGGTCACAAGAGATTTAAGTGGACTTGTCTTTCTCCACCAAGAGGAGAATGATAGAGCAGAATGCAAACTATTCATTTAATGCTTTCTGATTTGGGGGCAGTATAGGACTCAATGTACCAAGTCTCCCCAAAGTTTAAAGCCCCCCCCCACTTCTCTTTTCTCTTATAAGTTTCATCCCAAAGCCTGGGGCCACTCAGTTCCAAAGTTGTCTTCCATGTTTCCCCAGGGAGGCCTCACAACTTCTTACGGCACTATACTTCTAATGACCTGCATGATATGCCCAGAATTCCTGAGATGACCAAAATATTCCTTCTTTTAGGACAACACTGATGAGAGGTGTTTTCTGAATTGAGTGGTTCTATCTCAGCATAGTTCTCTGCTCCCTGAATTCAGAGTGTTCCCTAGGGCAGAAATTCTGGGGATGTCAGTAGCTAGTAAGAAGCTCCTATTACTATTTGGACAGAAGTGGTCCCATGCCCACAAGTTAAACAACCTGCTTTGTGCAGAAACAAGTTGGGTTGTACAAGTGAAGAACTAGCCTCAAAGAAGGAAGTGATGGGAGGTAAGAAAAATATTCAAAGCAATCCATGGAGGAACCTCTCAAATCCAAAGATGAGGCTCTTCCCTGGATGTTCTGGCAACATTTTAGCCTTTTAGGCAGCATGTATTGAGTGGTGGCTCTGCCTCTTTGTTATATTCCTTACCTTTATGTCTTATTGTACATCTGTAGAATGAGAAGTTTAAAGAGGCTTTCAGGTCCACATAGCTGTGAGCAGCACTGCCAGGATTCAGAGCTAGCCTCCTTTGACTCCAATTCCTATGTTTCCTTCACCATGTAGGCTGTTTCTAGAGAAATGAGAGATTTTGGAGGAACTCCAGTTTTACATTTGCTTCTGCGTGGTACTCTAGGGGTAAAAGTTGTTTAACTGATCTATTTTTCCTTTAATATCTTTGCTTGAGAAAATTGCTCAATCACTTAGAAACAATATACTGAACATTCACTATATATATATATATATCCCTGTATTTGGTGCCATGGAAGATACAAGATAATACAAAACAAAATAATGTAGCTGCTTTACATGGAACCACAATCTGAAAGGACCAAATATAGCACACAAAAAGAGTTAGGTAACCATGTAAAGCAGCATAAAAGGGCCCTGGGCTCCTGGGACAAGTTCAAAAGAAAAAACAGACAGCTGGAGAAAAATGGGTAGGAAAATCCCATACAAGGAAAGGATTTCTGTGAGGAAGTTCCAGAAGGAAGGGGAGGTACATTATCTCTCCCCACCCCTAAGCTGGAAACCTATGACCTCTTCTGGGTGAAAAGTTAGAGTGGCACTGTGAACTTGACTTTAAGGTCCCTATGGAGAAAACTAAATCAGGAACTAAATCAAAATGAAGCCATTCAAAGCAATCCTGGTTGAGGATGGGAGGTTTGATGAGAGTTGTGTTTGAGATAACACAGCAAGCTGAAGGTCTAGCAGTGGTTCTTAACCTTCCTAATGCCACGACCCTTTACTACAGTTTATGCGGGTTGCTACCCACAGGTTGAGAACTGCCGGTGGTACGAGGTTCTGCAAGTGATTTCACCTGGACAAGCCTGGCCTAGGGAGGCTAAGGGGAGGGACAAAGGGAGACTGGCGAGTTTCGAATGTGGGAAGTATAAGGTGTCTGTTGTCAGTAGTGGTAAACGGGGCAGGCAGCTATTTAGGGGGTAAAACAGAAAGGAGTCAGAGAGGACACTGGAGAAAACCTAAACTAATAGTAAAAGTGACTGGAAAGGAGTAGTCTAGCTAAATACATTGCTCACAATGAGCGATGTAAGTACAGGCAAAGGGACCAGGTTCCCCCGTTGTTGTGTCCTTGAAGACTCTAGGATCCGTTCAAACAGCAACTTTTACTGAGAACCCCCACGCAGGTCACACGTTTACAAACTGCAACAGAGCACTTGCTGTTCCTCACAGGTTATTGTGAGGATTATACTTGAGTTAACTCATATAAAGCACTCTAAAAGTCCCTGGCACATAGTAACTGCAATTTAAGGGCCAGTTATTATTTACTTTTATTAATTGAGGGCTAACTATAGGTGCCGAGCACAGGATCTGCGTGTGCTCCCATTGAAGGACATTAAAATACTCACTCTCCCTACCGCAAAACAAATTTTATAACGGGGGCTTAAGGGAGGTGCACAAAGGCTCAATAGCGGGGGCGGGAACAGTCGCTGAGGCGATATCTGGATGTGGGCTGGTGGGAAAGGCACTCCTGGCACAGGGGACAGCAAAGTGGTAAGGAAAAGAGGCCGGGGTCCTCCGGCCAGCGCAGTTCCTCGGAGGTCTCGGTGACTGGGATTAGGCTGCAGAGGGGTGGACCCAGAATTGTGGGGCAAACTCCCTATGCCCGGAGGGGGCTTGGAAGCGCTTCAGTTCCCATATTGGGAACTTAAGCTTGCACATGCCGTTGAATCCCGCCCTCGCCGCACTCTGGAGCTCCTGGAAGAGAACCCGGAATCCTACTAAAGGCGACCACCGAACCCAGACCCTAACCCCACCTGACAGCCACTTCCGGCGCGTACCGCCGCCGCGCCACGCTCCCGCGCTCCGGAGCGGAGCGTCCCGGCCCCGCCCCCCGACGCCCACGGGGCGTGACTTCCTCCGTCACGTGACGGGGAGTGACCTCGCCGCCGGCGCCATGGGGGCCTCGGACCCGGAAGTGGCGCCCTGGGCTCGCGGCGGAGCCGCGGGGATGGCGGGAGCCGGAGCTGGAGCTGGTGCTCGCGGCGGAGCGGCGGCCGGAGTCGAGGCCCGAGCTCGCGATCCGCCTCCCGCGCACCGTGCACATCCACGCCACCCTCGGCCTGCGGCGCAGCCCTCGGCCCGCAGGATGGACAGCGCGTCCGGTGGTCTGGGCTCCGGGGACAACGCCCCGACTACTGAGGCTCTTTTTGTGGCCCTGGGCGCGGGTGTGACGGCTCTCAGCCATCCGCTGCTCTACGTGAAGCTGCTCATCCAGGTGGGGGACTAGGGTGCTACATGGAAATGAGAGTCTGCTATGAAGGTGACAGGCCAGGATCTGGAGGAGGATTGGGGCAGAAGAGTCAATGGCGACGGATTTGGGGAGCGGGGAGAGGACAGCGGGTTGGGGGATCGAAGGGAGCCGAGCGGGACGAGGGAGTTGCAGCAACAGATTTGGGAGAAGGTGGAGGCAACTCGTGACTTGGGGGGCGTGGAGGGTGATGGGCTGGAGAGATGGGTTTGGGAGATAAAATAGTGGGAGCGATGGCCTTGGAATAGAGCAGGGAAGTGGGTTTGGGGTGAGGGAAGAAGCAAAAGAATTGGGGGAGGGGCGAGAAGTTTTGGCGAATGGGTTGGGGGCGGCCAACGTAAAGTGTTTAGAATGTGAGGAACACAGATTTGGGATAGAAAAGAACGGGTGCTCTGGATTCATGGATTTTAAGCGTCTTGTGGGGGGGGTACAAAGGAGCAGGCGCCCAGGCCAAAAATTGAAGAAGGCTTCAGACTTGGGAGCGGACAGAGTGCTGGATTTAATGGTGACGGAATTTGGTAGGAGAGTGCTAAGATAAAAGGCATTTAGCAGAGGAGTGCTATCGGTTTACCAGCCATGGGGGCTCTGAATTTGATGGCGACGACAGATTTGGTGGGAGGAGGGGACGGACGGGGTGACGCATTTGGGGGGAGGGGAAGAGACAGAGCCACTCTATGGGGGGAGGGGAGTGGCAGCAATGTGTCTGGAAAGGGGAGCCAGGAGGAGGCTTTTAGGGGGAAGAATGACGCATTTCCAGGAGAAATGAAGTCTTAGCTGGGGTTGGGAGACAGGAAGACAGGAATCTCAGTGTTGGTGTGACCAGGGGGATCAGAAGGGGCATGGGAATATTGGAATTGGGCAGAAGGGGCTGTGGAAATATAAGGTGGCAAGATAGGGACTAGCAGAAATTGAGAACGAGCTGGGGGTGTCTCTGGAATGCGCTCGGTGTATTTGGTGGTGACCAGCAGTGCTGTACAGATGAAGTGTGCTTCCTGAGAGAGGTGTAAGTTTGCCAGAACTAGGTGGGTGTGACTGAGATGGGCATGGTTTTGATGGGGGCCATCAGACATAGACTGATATCTGAAGTGTAGGCCAGAGTTTTCCAGTCTAGAAGAATGGGGAATGGAAGGTCAAGATTGAGATAGAGACTCATATACAATTCCTAGATTTGAAAGTGGATGTCAGATTCTACCATCCTTACAGTAGGACCCAGAGAATGGGAAACAGTTGAAATGAGAGGCCCTTGAGAATGGGCCATTGATATATGGCCTCTGAGGACTAGGGCTGGTAGATTTTTAGATTTGATCACAAATATGACAAGGAATGAGTAGACTCAATCAGGGGCATTAAGGTGCCTGACTAGACCCTAATTGTGACTGAGACTTGAAAATGGCTGATGGGAGAAGGTGAAGACCAAGACTGGCCTTTGGTTGTGATTTTAGAGTAAAGGCTGTTTTTCTTAGCAGGATTAGGGGTATGTTTAGTACCCTAAACATACTTAGGGTAAAATTGGTGAGAAAATTGGTAAGATTGGTAAAGTAAAATTGGTGAGAAAAATCAGTGCTTTGGAACTGGTGGTACCTTAGACATGGAGGGTACTGGAAGCTGATGGGTGAGGGTTGGGATTTTAGGGTGGCAGTTGGAAGAGTATGTGGAGTGGAGGATGCTGGACCAAGGAACCAGTGGGCTCAAGTGCAAGAGAAATGGGGGAGTGACTTTATCATTTGGATGATGGTGGATTTGGTTTATTGGTTTGAAAACTAAATTAAAATAAGGATAGTTTGGAAAGGAAATTGGAGAATGAGGGAGACAAAGGGTAGATGGTTGGGTGAGAATGAATGAGCCCAGTTGGGGTGGCAGAGGTGACCTATCTGATTTGAACCCAGCTGGTGCTGTGTGTAACATAATTTGGGGTGAGATCTTACATAGAACTTGGGTATCAGTAACATCTTGCAAAAAGGCAGATTACCATGAGTGGGTATGGCAGGAGTAGAGTAACAGATTTGGTGGTCTTCTAGATTAAGTAAGAATGCCTTAGATGGGGGCATATGGGTGTCAGGTTTGAGAATTGGGGACTTGAAGGTGATGGACTGGACCTGCCTGTATCTGATGAAGGGCTACAGCATTAGCTGTGGTTAGGTCAGGGTTAACAGATTAAAGGATAGAATTGGGTGAGCATGACTTGGGAACAAATAATTAAAATAGAGGTGAGGGGAATGGGGCTGAGTTATGGCTGGTGTGCCTTTGATAACCTGAGTAGAGTTTAAGAAAATAGATTCAACAGGCTCGGTGCCTGTGGCTCAAGTGGTTAAGGCACCAGCCACATACACATGAGCTGGCGGGTTCGAATCCAGCCTGTGGTCCCAGCTACTTGGGAGGCTGAGGCAGGAGACTCACTTGAGCCCAGGAGTTGGAGGTTGCTGTGAGCTGTGATGTCATGGCACTCTACCCAGGGGGACAGTTTGAGGCTCTGTCTCAAAAAAGAAAAGAAAAGAAAATAGATTCAATAGATTTGGGAGCCATGGGGTGTGGGACAGAAGGACACAGTTTTCAGGAGGAATCAGTAGGATTCTCAAATTATAGTGACTAGACCGAGTATGACAGCAAAAGAGCAGGAGCTGACACCCGAAGTGGAAAGTAGGAAGGGAATGTCACCTATATTTAAGAGAACAAAATCAAAAGAAAACTTCACTTGGTTTCCCTTCAAGTTTTTAACCCATCTGACTCACCCCATACCTGCCTCTGCCAGAACTTTTAAAAAAAAGACAGTCCCCATCATAGAGGGGTTTTTAAATTCATAATTAAGAATCTGTTATGCCAGGCTGGGCGTGGAGTCTCACACCTGTAATCCCAGCACTCTGGGAGGCCAAGGTGAGTGGATCGCCTGAGCTCAGGAGTTCAGGAGTAGGAGACTGGCCTGAGCAAAAATGAGACCCCATATCTAAAAAATAGCTGGGCATTGTGGCAGATGCTTGTATTCCCAGCTACTCAGGAGGCTGAGGCAAGGGGATTGCTTGAGCTCAAGAGTTTGAGGTTACTGTGAGCTATGATGGCCACTGCACCCTACCAAGGGCAACGAAGTGTGACTTTGTCTCCAAAAAAAAAAAAAGAATCTGTTATACCTCTCAGAATCATATCCAGAAGAGACAGCCTAAACTTTCAACAGCACTTAATTGACAAAAAAAGTGTCAATAAGTACACCTCATCCAGTTTATAAAGTAAAGCATCCTAACCTGCCATTTCCACTCCCACCGTGGCTGCAGACCCCCTCCTCTTCCACATCCAAGGAAGCTGCTCTTCTGGTCCCTGAACCTGGCTGGCCCATTTGGAGGGCACAGAGCTGGTGTCCTGGCCCCCTGCTAAGGGAGGGGCTTTCTCCCTCCCCACCTAGGGACTGGTCTCTCCACATTAATTGGCAGCACAACTAATGGCCTCACCCCTCTGCAGAGACCCCACCTCCTCATAGAGATAAGAATGACTTGGTCTTCTCCAGCCCATGAGTTTAGCAGATACTTAAATTATAATAAGTATCTGTACAGCAGGAATTATAACGGTCTTGTAAGAATCGGGGGGCATCCTGTCACAGGAATATGGAATGATTGAGATTAGAACACAGTTGAGGGTTTGCTTGAAGAATGGCTGTGATTTGAGCTAACAGTTTGCTAAGCTTGAGGATGTAGATGTGGAGGGGCCTGTGGGAGATTTGGTAAGGAATTGAGTTTGAGATGAACTTTGGAAAAGGTGACTTAGGGCTGAGGTGTCTGAAGTTTGGGACTGAGATTTGGGTATGATGATTTCACCTTTGGAAGTGAAATTATAATAAAGTTAACTGAGATTAATTCTGAGATGAGAGTGGGGTTTGAAGTATATGGAAATGGGGACTTCTACATTGGACATACCTGGGATGTGAAGGTAAGAATGTTGGGAAATGGGTGTGATTTGGATTGTGGTTGGGGTAGCATCTGGGGGTAGACATTTCTGTGCATTGAGAAATTATGCAGAGCTGATGTCAAAGACATTGATGACATTTCTGGTGTATTTGATGGGGGAAACCATTAACAATAACAGACTTAGAATTTGTGGGAGAAGAGTCAGAGGCCTGGGAAAGAGGAGGAACAGCGGGACTGAATCACCAGTAGAATCTGACCTTCCTTTGTCTTTGTTAATCTGAAGGTGGGTCATGAGCCAATGCCCCCCACCCTTGGGACCAATGTGCTGGGGAGGAAGGTCCTCTATCTGCCGAGCTTCTTCACCTACGGTGAGTGTGCTTCCCTCTTAGGTAGGGCCAGGCTGACAAAAGAGAGGGCTGCAGTGAGGAGCAGGCCCAGCTGGGAGCTGGCAGAGAGGAGGGGATGTAAGAGTGTGGTTGGAGGTGTCAGGGTGTTGGGGCAGGAATGGGTGAACACTACAGCTTTGGTCTAGTTCCTCAGCCTGCAGCTGCCATCCACCAACCCAGGCTGCAGGAGGGGACAGATAGGTATCTTGACAGAGGGGCAGGTCTGCATTAAGCTATCCCAGCCTGGAAGCAAGGGTGGGGACAGTTTCCTTTTGCCTTCTGAGCAGTTGGCCCTTGTTACCAGCTGTTCTACTTTCCTGCCATTCCATCAGGAGGCCTGTGGGGCCCCCTACCATCTTTTATTTCTTCCCACCTGCTTGTTCTATTTACCCTGCATTCCCCAGGCAGTGGTGCCTGCCCACTCTGGCTTCTCCATAATGGTCACAGAATGGTGTGCAGGGGGTTGTAGCACCACCTCTGTGTGGCCCTAACTAACCACTTACCTGCCCTGGCCCTGCTGCCCTCCTTGTCTGTTCAGCTTCTTCAAGCCGAGGCCCCTCATACAAGCTCCCCATCTATCCACCAAGAAACCTGCCTTGCTGCCTCTGCTGCTCATCCCCGCCCCTGGGCCAGCTGGCAAAGGCCTTTTTATGTCCACCATTGCTGTCTCTCTCCCCATCCCTACCTTCAGCAGGTGACTGTGATAGAGGCCTTCTTTATTTTTTGTTTGTTTGTTTTTGTTTTTTTAAATACAGGATCTTGCTCTATCCACCTAGGCTGGAGTGCAGTGGCCTGATCACAGCTCTCTGCAGCCTCAAACTTCTGAACTTGAGCCCTTCTGCCTCAGTCTCTTGAGTAGTTGTGTCTATAGACACACACCATGATGCCCAGCTGGATGCTTTCTTTTCTTTTTTCTTTTTTCTTTTTTTTTGTTGTTGTTGTTGTTGATGCTTTGGTTTTTTTGAGACAGATTTTTTTTGTTTTGTTTTTATTAAATCATAACTGTGTACATTGATGCATTTATGGGGTTCAGTGTACTGATTTGATATACAGTGTGAAATGCTTACATTGAACTGATAAACAGTAACAATAATCTGTCACAATTATACTCTTTTCTTAATAGTTTTGAAATATACCATTGCATCATGCACATTAGGTGAGGTTCTCCCAAATACCCTCCCTCCTCCCGCCTCACCCCTTTCCCTTCTACTTTGTAGACTATAGTTATGTTTCACCATTCGTATGAACGTGCAGGTGATTATATATTGATTTCATAGTAGTATTGAGTACATTGGATACCTTTTTTTTCATTCTTGAGATACTTTACTAAGAAGAATATGTGAAGACGAGACAGATTCTTATGCTGTTGCCCTGGGTAGAATGCCATGGTATCCTAGTTTACAGCAACCTCAAACTTTTGGGCTTAGGCAATCCTCTTGTCTCAGCCTTCTTTGTAGCTGGGATCACAGGTGCCCACCACAGTGCCTGGCTAGTTAGAGGCTTTCTTTAACTGTGCCCTTTTTTCCACATTCACAGCCAGTGTTTCACCCCAGGCTACTCCTCTGTGTTTCTTAGACCAATACTCTTACCTGTTAATGGTTAGTCCAGAATGTCCTCTGAAAATCTTTCTGCTGAATAACTTAGGGCTTGGCCTCTCTTGTCACCTATTTCCACTCACAGACTGTTGACAGAATCAGATGTCATATTTCTCTTCCAGTTTTGTCCCTGTGTCATTGAGTGCAGAGTCTAGGGCCAGGCAGAATGTGTCGTTTTAAAGTTGTCAGTGTAGGGGAGGGGAACTCACAGAAGTAGAAGTTGTACAGTGGAGCCAGTATTCAGAGATGGCGCTGGATGTGTGGCAGCCAGGATGGAGGGCTGCCAGTACCCTTCATTGTGGCCTCTCCGTGTCTGGCTCTGTGTGCCTTGTCATGGAGATGTAAGGTTAGAATCCAGATCATCTCTATTCATGTCACACAGCCGTTCCCAAAGGGATCCCAGATTGAGAGGTTTAACCCTCATCTTACTGCCTCTTCGAAGGATGAGCAGGGTTCTGAGGTGGCCCTCTGGCCTTGTTTATCTAAATGTCTCAGTGCAAATGTGAGCAGATGTCTTGTTGGGCATTTCCAGACATCATACCTGCTCTCCAGTCTGGCTGGCTAGACACTGTCTGGACAGTATCTCATCCTCCCCATGTCACGGTGGAAAGCACCACAGCTGTTGTGACATGCTCTGGTATAAAGATCTCCTCAGAGGGTTTCTAGGCACTTCAGCAAGACCCTGAATGACAGAGCCCTTGGCCAGCCACGGATCCTTTGGGCCCACAGAGGCCTCTACGCATTTTGATGTACCTTTCTTTGCTCTTACTTGTTCGTTAATTCGTCTCTAAAATGGGAGAAGTAAGTGTCCTTCCTTTCCTACTGACGGGCACATCAGATAGAAAGAAGGTAAGTGTTTTGCAAAAGATCACATGCTAAGACTTTCTGACGAGCTCCCTTTTCCTGACAAGGATCTCCCCTCCCAGAACAAACCTTCCTCTGCCTATTTACCCTGTGAAGTGGAGCACCTTGCCATGTCACCCAGTGTCCCCTCCCCTCCCACTACTCCTCCCTTTCCAACCTTATCTCAGGAAACCACCTATATGAATAATAGGTACTTGGCCCAGGGAAAACCAGTGTTAGCCATGACCTTGAATTGCTGGGCTGGCAGATGTGTTGCAGAGGAGGAAAAGGCAGATTGGCTGTTCCTGCCTCTGTGAGGTACAAGAGAGCTAAAGTCATGGGCCTAAAGGAGAGCATGTTGTCTGAGAGAATATTCTGCTAGCTTCCAGGTACACAGGTTTATAAAAATACACTGCTTTTTGATCACATTTTAAAAGTTGATTAAAAAACAATGAAATATCATCCTTAGAAAGTTAGGCCCTAGTGAAAAGCCAGTAACCCATACAGGTAGGTCTAGCTTCCCTGACAGTTTTAAAGTTTTTCTATAGAATTGTTCACTGATTTTAGTTACTTCTCCACAGACTTACTTATTTTTCCTTTGACTAATAAATGCCACCAAGTGCCAGGTGGTATCCTGAGTGCAGTACAGGGACAGGGTGGGGATTGTCTTCGGGTGTTCAGGGGACATTCCTGAGTTTGTCCTTGGGGAGCCCTTCCTTTCCCTTTTCCTCTTCCCTTAGGTTGCAGGCTTCATCATTGCCTGTGGTTACTCTCTCTTTTTCTTTTTTTCCTTTTCCCTGAGAAAATCAGAATATTTAAGTAATAGAATTATTTTTCTGGGTTGCAGCACTTAAGTTGCTGAGCTGAGAAATCATAGCTGTTCGCCAAGTAGTATTTTTAAAGCTAAAAAAATAAAATCTATAAACTTATTCATCAAAAATACATTTTGAGGGCTTTACAAAAAGAGGCAGGTTAGAAGACATTTGGGGGATTAGGGGCTGACTGCTTCCAGGTCCTGGATGATGTTCCCTCTGTGCCTGTAGTTGGCAGTGACTTTAGGGATAAGCTCATCTGCTGGGTGTGTATGTGACCCAGGAGTGGGCACCACTGGGCTGGGCATGATTCTGCCACTTCTGTTTTCTTATAGCCAAATACATTGTGCAAGTGGATGGTAAGATCGGGCTTTTCCGAGGCTTAAGCCCCCGACTGATGTCCAACGCCCTCTCTACTGTGACCCGGGGCAGTATGAAGAAGGTAAGCCTGGGGCAGAGTCAGGAGCATTGGCGGAGTTCCCCCATGCTCCTGGCCACCCCCGGGGGCAGCCTATGTGCGCTGGTCCCACTCCCTGTTTCCTCGGCTGGTGGAGCTCCACTCAGGCACTGAGGGAGGGCTCCCACCTCACAGGTCTCCCACTTTCCCACAGCTGTGACACCAGGCAGCTTTCTTTTTTTCTCCAAGCCCCAAACTTAGGGGTGTCCTGAAGCAGGCCCAGCTAGTGGATGCTGCAGAGAATTAGAGACTGGTTCTTGCTGTGTCCCTTAAGAGCTGTATTAAGAGGCATAGCTGGCTCGGCGCCTGTGGCTCAATCGGCTAAGGCACCAGCCACGTACACCTAAGGTGGCGGGTTCGAATCCCCAGCCCGGGCCCGCCAAACAACAATGATGGCTGCAACCAAAAAATGGCCAGGCGTTGTGGCGGGTGCCTGTGGTCCCAGCTACTTGGGAGGCTGAGGCAGGAGACTCGCCTGAGCCCAGGAGTTGGAGGTTGCTATGAGCCGTGATGTCATGGCACTCTACCCAGGGAGATAGCTTGAGGCTCCGTCACAAAAAAAAAAAAAAAAAAAGAAAACATATGATGACAGGTCATAATGCTTAAGTATGTTATCAGCTAGAGTCCCCAGTAGGTTATTGGCCTTTGAATTTTGAAAGCCTATTTTTTTTTTTTTTTTTTAGAGACAAAGTCTCTGTCGCCCTTGGTAGAGTGCTGTGGTGTCACAGCTCACAGCAACCTCCAGCTCTTGGGCTTAGGTGATTTTCTTGCCTCAGCCTCCTGAGTAGCTGGGACTACAGGTGCCCGCCACAACACCCAGCTATTTTTTTATTGCAGTTTGGCCAGGGCTGGGAACCCGCCACCTTCAGTATATGGGGCCAGCATCCCACTCACTGAGCCACAGGTGCTGCCCCCTATGATTTAGTTTTGTTGTTGTTGTTTTTTTTTTTTTTTTTTTTGGAGATAGGGTCTCATTTTGTTGCAGTGCAGTGCAGTAGTGTCATCATAGTTCACAGTAACCTCAAACTCCTGGGCTCCTGGGTTCTTGGGCTGCTCTGATCCTTCTGCCTCAGCCTCCCAAGTACCTGGAACTACAAATGAGCACCACCACACCTGGTTAATTTTTCTATGTTTTTTTGTAAAGATAGGGTCTTGCAATGTCACCCAGGATGTCTCCAACTCTTGGCCTCAAGCAATCCTCCTTCTTGGCCTCCCAAAGTCCTGGAATTGCAAGCTTGAGCCATTGTGCCCAGCCCATGATTTAATGCTAAGTGTATAAAAACTAATCAAAGACAAGGATCCAATACTTGAAAGCCAAATTAAACACAGCCACCTATAGAAAATAAACTGAATGTGTATTTACCTAGAATAAAAATTAAGCCCCCTACAAATGAAGAGAAATTCCTTCAGACCTCAAACTTCAAGGTCCAAACTTTGCAGCAGAAGTCAATAGGAGGAAGATAATCTTCCCCAATGGGAGATCCCCCAAAAAGAAGGGGAGAAGACCCCTTCCCAGCCAAATTCCAAAAAAAAAACCCAAAAAACCAGAGCTCAAACCAAATTTAAGAGCTCTGACTAAGACAGATTCACCAGAAAGAGAAGGGGCGATGGCTCAGCACCTGTGGCTCAAGCAGTTAAGGCAACAGCCACATACACCTGAGGTGGCGGGTTCGAATCCAGCCCGGCCCACCAAACAACAATGATGGCTACAACCAAAATATAGCCGGGCATTGTGAGGGGTGCATGTGGTCCCAGCTACTTGGGAGGCTGAGGCAGGAGACTCGCTTGAGCCCAGGAGCTGGAGGTTGCCGTGATGCTACGGCACTCTACCCAGGGTAATAGCTTGAGGCTCTGTCTCAAAAAAAAAAATAAAAAAAAAAGAAGGGGTGACCACATAAGTGGGAGGGGGTGGAGAAGGGTCTAGTGTGGGTACCTCATACTGTAGTTCCAAGAACCAGTGATTCAGGCCTGGCATGGTGGCTCATACCTGTAATCTCAGCACTCTGGGAGGCCGAGGTGCATGGATAGCCTGAGCTCAGGAGTTCGATATCAGTCTGAGCAAGAGCAAGACTTCATCTCTACTAAAAATAGAAAAACTAGCCAGGCATTGTGGAGAGTACCTATAGTCCCAGCTACTTAGGAGGCTGAGGCAAGAGGATCACTTGAGTCCAAGAGTTTGAGGTTGCTGTAAGTTATGAAGCCAATGCATTATATCCAGGGTGACAGAATGAGTTTATTTGGTGACTCTGTCTCAAAAAAAAAAAAGAACCAGTGATCCTCTCCGAGACAAAACAGCTTTGGGTCCCACTTCTGACACCATGTAAGGTAAAGTCAAAATAAAAATGTAGAGATGAATCTCTAAATTGAATATTTTATTTTGCAAGAAAGACTTGCAATTTGGGGCATACAGACAGAGTGGATGGTCTTTGGTATGTCTGAATAACAAAGAGAAGGTTGAGGGTTTTATAAAAAAGAGGAATGTTTATGTGGTCTGAGAGAAAGTCCTTTGGTTTAGTCCTTTGGAACTGGCCAACTCTCATTCATGGGCAACAGTGGTGGGCAAAATTAGTACTAGCCCCAGTTTCCTCTCCATGACCAAGGAATGCTGAAGGGATGGACACGACCTCACTGTCACTCTCACACTCAAGATGTTAGGGGAGGGGCATGTGTCTCTCTGCAGCCCTGGCCTTCTTGTAAGCCTGGCTCCTATGGAGACCCTAGTAATGCTCTCAACAAGTAGGCCCTAGAGCAGCCTGGAGGAGGAGCAGCAGCTTCCATGAGAGCCTGTATTAGGATTGTTCTTCATGTTGGTTTTACAAAATTCCATTGCCAGGCCAGGACCAGTCATGACCCTAACCCAGGGCTGGCTGGAGGGAAGTGGGTGCTGCAGGTATCACCAGCTCTGTATTCCCCAGCCACCTTCCTGCTCCGTCCTGGCTCAGGGGTAAAGGGGGTTGGGAGGAAGCAGGAGTCCAGGGACAGAGAGAAGAGAAGCACTTGGCTGGCTTGTGGTCCCAATGACCTATTGGACCCTACTCACCTTCCATAGCTGCTCCAGCCCCTCATGCAGCATCAAAATTCTTCCTAATAAAAGAAATTGCTCTTCAGGCACATCCTCTGGGCCCTGCTCTACCCTCATGGTCCTTGAAATCTGGAGCTCCCAGGACACCCATCCCTTGTAGTGCTGAATCATCCTCCTCCCCAACCCCCGGTTTGTTCTTCCAGGAAGCAGTAGGAGCATGTCACACTCCTGCTCAAACCTTCCTTGGGTCCCTAGTGCTATCTCCATGGAAATTAAATCCCTGAGAACAGACCTGCAGGATCGGATCTCCTCAGGACCTTCTAAACTCCAGGAGATTCCTTAACACCTCCTCCCTGATGGTACCAGTGGACCCACCTTTTTCAGTATGTGTCCCTACAATTCTGTGAAATAGGCCATATTGTACTCATTACACAGATGACAAAATTGAGGCTAGGAGAAAAATATTAAAGGGTGAACAAGGACCTGAACTCAAGGGGATGTGGGCAGCTCCCCCGCTCTACTCAGGGACTGTTTCCTTGTCTGTGTGTTAACCTCTATTTCTTTGGCACCTTTGTTGAACACAGAGTGTCTGGATGAGTATTCTACACTCTCTATCCCCTTCTACTCACCTATGTGTTGGCGTTCCCTTCTACACACATCTGTCTCTGTATCCATATTATCAAATTATTTTTCCTTTCCCAAACGATACCATTTTAACTTGATCACCCTCGTGAAGACTCTATCTCCAAATAAGATCATATTTTGAGATCTGAGGTTCTACAATTTTAGGGTATCTTTATTTTCAGGGGGCAGCAGGGGTGTACAACTCAGGCTATAACGATAATAGCAGTATTATGGTTTGCTCTATGATTTCACTGTGCTCCCAAGACTGGAGTTGTCTGGGCTCTGCTGGGTGGTTCTTTTTTTTTTGCAGTTTTTGGCTGGGGCCAGGTTTGAACCCACCACCTCTGCTATATGGGGCTGGCGCCCTACTCCTTGAGCCAGGCACCACCCTATTTTTTTCTTTTTTGTTGCAGTTGTCATTGTTGTTTAGCTGGCCCTGGCTGGGTTTGAACCCACCAGCCTTGGTGCATGTGACCAGTGCCGTAACCCCTGTGCTACGGGTGCTGAGCCTGTTGGGTGGTTCTTGCTTCTCCTTCAAATATCTGGTGCCTTGGATGGGATGACTCCAGCAGCTGGGCTCCATCATGGCCATCTCTCTCTCTTTTTCTCTTTCCTTTCCTCTCTCCCCTACCTCCCCAAGTTTTCTCCACTTGGTGTCCTCAGGGTAGCTGAACTTCTTACAAGGCATCCAAAGGCTCTGAGAGCGGGTGTCCCAAGAGAAACCATTTCCTGACCTGGCCTCAGGAGTTAGGCAACATCACTCTGCTGTGTACTTTTCACCTAGGCAGTCACAAAATCCTGCTCAGGCTTCAGGGGAGGGGACATACACTCTGTCTCTGGTCAGGAGGAGCTTCAAATATTTTGGGGGTACATTTTGTTTCATAATATTTTATCTTTTTATTTTGAGATAAAGTCTCACTCTCTTACCTGGGTAGAGTGCCATGGCGTCATAGCTCATAGCAATCTCAAACTCTTGGGCTCAAGCAATCCCCTTGCCTCAGCCTCCTGAGTAGCTGAGACTATAGGCACCTGCCACAACACCCAGTTAGGTTTTTTCCTTTCTATTTTTGTGGAGACAGGGTCTCCCTCTTGCTGAGGCTGGTCTCAAACTCCTGAGCTCAGGTGATCCACCCTCCTTAGCCTCTCAGAGTGCTAGAATTACAGGTATAAACCACTATGCCTGGCCTTTGGGTACATTTTAAAGGCATTATAAAGGTTGTAAAAATATTATTCATTGTAGAACCAAGTGGTTATGGCCAGATATATCAAAATGAAATTTCTGTGCCCATTTTCCACCCCAGGTCCCACAGCCAGGGAGCATCTGTGCATATAGCAGCAGCTATCTGAGCCTACGTCACATTCCCTGTTCTTAGTGAGATCTTGGGGACTTCCAGCTGTCATGTCTGTAACTCTGTGCCTGTGCAGGTGGCCAGGGGCAACTGGTAACCAATGGCTCTTGGATTTGGATATAAATACTCCAGCTTGTTTGGGCCTAGGGAGGGCTATCTCAGAGGTGAGACTTCTACAGTCTTCTAGGGTCCCTGGTGGGATTAATGTCCAGTGGGATCCCTCATGGTAACTGGCTTGGTAACTTACCCCCCTAAGGATCCTTTCCCTTCCTTGTCCTACATCCCTGTTCCCTAATGGCACCTCCTGTGCTGAATTGTCATCTTAGGCTCTACATCCAGGAATCCAGATGGTGTCAGCATCAAGAACTTTCCTCCTCTCATTCATAACACTTTTTCTGCCCAAGGGGCTCCTTGGTTGACATTGGATGGAAAAAAGTTAAGTGTCGGGTGACTGGTTGATAACAGCCAGTAGATGACTCCATAAATGGGGCTCTTATAGTGGGAGGCACCTCAGAAGTCATCCCATCGAACCCTTTCACCTGCAGCCCAGAGAGGGCAAGAGGCTTACCCGAGGGCACACAGCAAATCAAGGGTAAGCACAAGGTCCTGGTCCAGGACTAGGTCCAGTGGAGTAGAGACCCAGCAATGAAGTATCCTGCCTGGCTGGGCAGGATATGGAAACAGAATAATTTTGTTTTCTTGGCTGTGCTGGTGGGACGGATGCAGATGTTTCTCTTCACCTGCCAGGAAGGTTTGGAAATTAAACCCTCCTTGCAGGGAGGAAAGTGGACCTGGAGTTCTGGTTTTTCAATTTAATGGGCTGTGGGGTCTTCTGAGCCAGAGTATGTGTTTGAGGGTGTGGGGGGGGAGGAAGTGCCTGAGCAGGAAGAAAGAGATTTCCTGGAGGTGGAAATGGCTTGGGGAGGGCAGAACTCCCTGCCCTGACTTCCCTCCACTACCTTCTTCCAATAGAAACTGGCTTTGGGGTTTTAGTGGGGATATCCACCCAATGCTGTGTCCCCACCCTCCTTGCAGAAAGGAGCATGGTTTTAGGGGAGAGACATGGCTTTAAACTTTAAAGTCCATTCACTTAAAAGTTCATTAAAACTTTTTTTTTTCTGGGTGGCGCCTGTGGCGCAAAGGGGTAGGGTGCTGGCCCCACATGCCAGAGGTGGTGGGTTCAGACCTATCCCCAGCCAAGAACTGTATAAAAAAAAAAACCAGCGCCTTTTTTTTTTCTTTAGAGATAGGGTCTCCGTTGCCCAGGTTGGAGTACAGTGGCTCCATCATAGCTCACTCAAACTGCATAGCTGCCTCAAACTCCTGGGCTCAATTGATGCCATGCCTGGGCTTATTTGTTTGCTTGTTTATTTATTTATTTAGAAACAGAGTTTGGCTCTGTCACCCTATATAGAATGCTATGGTCATCACAGCTCCCTGAAGCCTCAAACTTCTGGCCTCAAGTAATCTTTTTAGTTAGGCCACTCAAAGTGCTTGGATTACAGGTGTGAGCCACTGCTCCTGGCCATTTTTCTTTTCTTTTTTTTTTTTTTTTGAGATATGGTTTTGCTTTGTCATGCAGGCTGGAGTGCAGTGGTTTGATCATAGCTATAGCTCATTGTAGCCTCCAACTCCTGGGCTCAAGTGATCCTCCCCCCTCAGCCTCCTGAGTAGCTAGGACTACAGGTGTTTACCACCATGCCTGGATAATTTTTTTTTTTGTAGAGATAGGGTCTTGGCTTGCTAGTGCCTACGCTGGCCAGCCTAATGTTTTAATAAAAAGTATACATAAAGCTGGACATGGTGGCTTTTGCCTATAATCCTAGCACTCTGTGAGGCTGAGGCAGGTAGATTGCCTGAGCAAGAGTGAGACCCCCCCCACTAAAAAAATAGAAAAATTAGGTGAGTGTTGTGGTGGGTGCCTGTAATTTCAGCTACATGGGAGGCTGAGATAAGAGGATAGCTTGAGCTCAGGAATTTGAGGTTGCTGTGAGCTATTATGGCACTTATTATTATGAGTGAGACTATGTCTCAAAAAAAAAGATTTAAAAAAGATAAAAAAGCAAACAAAACAAAAAAAAGATTACCTGTATGTACATGTATCAGTATATCACAATTAGACAATCTTTTGATAATTTCAATGTAATTAGCTTCTTTTGATTGTATGTATTTTATCTGGAGCATCTGAAAACACAATACTGAGAAGAGGGTGATAATTTGTGAAAGCCTGATTTTGAAAATGGTGGGGAGATGTGATGTGTCTGGAGCCCTGGAAGCTATGTTGTGACTCTGAGGGGCTCAGCCTGAAGGCAAAGCTACTTGATAAGGAAGGCAGAGTAAGGATCTGGAGAAATTCCAAGGTCCTTTCCTGGCTACATTACAGTCAACCGACCCTGGAAACTCCCTTCTTGGAGCTTCTTATTTCTTGCTGTAATTAATGATCTCGTTGGTTAACCAGTTGTTTCTTTCATTTGAGACTATCATGACTAAAAGAGGGTGTTCCCAAAGGAATCTGGGAATAGCACAGGGAAAGATGAGTGAGGGCAGAATTCTGCTGGCCTGTACCGTGCCTTTGTGTGAGTTAGAAAAAGTGTTCCTGCGGGTGGAAAAAAGGTGCCTTGGCTGGAGGCTCTGACTTCCGGCAAAGATAAAAGCCCTTCTTCCTCCAGGCCAACAGAGCTGCCAAGCCAGGATGCAGGGCTTGCCAAAGAAAGTATGAGCTGCTTCTCATCCACATATAGCTTTTGTGTAGGCTACAACCTGTGCAACTGTACATGAAAACCCTGGGAGAGCAGGCCCAGGTTGAGGACAGCAAGTAGGCTTCGTGGAGGGGAGTGAAGCACAGCAGGACCTGAAGGAGTTAGTCTTCATATACTGGCACTCAGGCCTCATTTGAGGGAGCTCCTCAAACAACCTGCACCCGGGCTGCAGTTTCTGTTTCCCACTAGCGAGGATGATACTTCCTTCTCTAGGGATTGCTCTGTAGAGGTGCCTCTTGTACATGCCCCCAACTGCCCTTGTCCCCACCTGAGGGCCCCTGTCAATACTCTGTCCCCCTGTAAAGTAATCTGATCATGTATTGGGTAGGGGTAGAGAAAGACACCATCCCCTGCCCCCACCCTTAACAAGAGGATTTCAAATACCCTGGCCTGCTGTCCCCAGACAGCTGGTACATCCTGAAATGCCAGGCTTTGTGGGCAAACCCCACTCCCAGGCTCTCTCAGGGAAGCAACCACAGCAAGTCGGTGACCATAAGCCCATGTGTGAAGCTGCTGGGGCCCAGAGACCATGATTCTGCCATCAATGTGCACCCTGAGGGAGAGGGCCTGCAGCCCACAGGATGGACTGAGCCAGGAAAGGCCTCCTTAAGGGACAGGCAAAGGAGGGTCTGACTCAGCACATCATGTGGAGCCTCTCAGCCTCGCCTTGTCTCTGTGTCCCTTTGTGTCTCTTGCTGTCTGGCCTGGGGCTGCCGGTCATGGGGAACCACTGGTAGGAGTTTGTTCAGTGTGCCCTCTCTGCCAGGCACAGCTCTGACCATGTGGCTTTTTAAATTTAAACTAATTACGGTGAAATAGAATGAAAAATCCAGTTCCTCAACCCCACTTTCACATATCAAGTGTTCACCTAAAATAATCAAAAAGGTCAGAATGTAGTTTCCAGAGAGTTTATTCCAGCACAAAGGGTGATGGGTGTGGCCTCTGAGCTGCCCACTGGGACCAGTCCAGGCTGCCATTCTTCCCAGGCATTTTGAGAGGTGAACCATAGGGAGTATGGCATTCTTTTTTTTGAGAAAGAGCCTCAAGCTGTTGCCCTGGGTAGAGTGCTATAGCATCACAGCTCACAGCAACCTCCAACTCCTGGGCTTAAGCAAATCTCTTGCGTCAGCCTCCCGAGTAGCTGGGACTACAGGCGCCCACCACAATGCCTATTTTTTGGTTGTAGTTGTCATTGTTGTTTGGTAGTCTGGACTGGATTTGAACCCGCCATACAACTCTGGTGTATGTGGCTGGCACCTAAGCCGCTCGAGCTACAGGAGCCGAGCTGGGTATATGGCATTCTATTGTCACCTGGGTCAGCCAGTCTAGAACCCACATAGCAAGGCAATGATTTATTTAGCTCAAGGGGGGTGAAATGTGACGGCAGTTCCACTGTAAATGCCTTTAAGACAATTGGAAGTGTCTCACATTCCTCAGATAAAAGGTTTTTTTCTTTCTCATGTTACTCAGTAACCACATACATGAAGGGTGGCTCCCGTAGTGGGCAGAGCAGCTTCTAGTAACATTTCCATGATTGCAGAACATCCTCTTGGATGGATCTGGGCCAGTTTCCCACCCTTATTCCTAGGACACCTAGATCTGACAATAGTGCTGAACTCAGGGAAGGGGCCCAGTGACCAGATATAACTGGAGCTGCTGGAGAGGGGTGAGTGGTTTTTGAACTGCGCCTGTAGGAGGAGCAGAACTTTGGCAGGTGAGGGCAAAGGTAAGGGTACAGCAGGAGCAGAGGAGCGAGGCTGGATGGGTTGTGAGTATGGAATATATGAGAGATGGACAGAGGCCAGAGCACTGGGCCTGGAGCCGTCTGGGCTTTGGGCTCTGTGTGGCACTGGGAGACCATGGGCAAGGTGTCAGCTGGGAAGGGAGGGTTGCCTTTTGGGAAGCTGCCCTAGCCACACTGTGGGTGGATTAGAGGTGACAAGAGTGGAGGCTGTGGAAGGTGTCCCTTAGTGACACTTGTTAATTTTGTCCCTTTGAATGTCCAAAGTCAATCAGAATAGTGCTCCTGACTTGCTGAATCAGGCAGGAGCAGGTGCCCCATTTCCCTGGCAGCTAAGCAGGTACCTCCGCCCCCTGAGGTGGTGTTTACAGTAGGCAGATTCCATGCAGGAGGAAGAATGGCAGGTGAGGGCCAGAGCCAGAGGCCAGAGGGCAGGAAGACATTGAGGTTTCTGGGCACAGTGCAGAAGCAGGGGAGATCCCTGGGGTATCAGTCCTGGGGCCTTGGAGGAGCAGGATGGGTGGCAGCCAGGAGGGGAGGCCAAGGCATGGCACCAGCCAGCGGCCCCTCTCCTGGCAAGACATCTTGGCAGGAGCTGGGTTCTGCCCAGGGCACTAATGCCCTCTTAATTAGCCAGGCACTTGCCAAGCATTGGCCGCCATGGCCTCACTTGACAGAACACACCCAGGCTTGGAGCTGGACCAGCATCTGCCACACTAGGATTAGGGTGGATGGACAGGTATGGTTCCCTGGCTCAATGATGTAACCTCTGACCTGCCCACTGGGGTCAATACGGGCCTTTATCTCAGGGTGTCATCACTGGGAGGCTGATAGATATAAAAACAATTTCCACAGTCATGTTTTCAGTGCCAGATGCCAGGCCAAGCAGTGTTTATTCCTTTGCTCCAGCCTTGCCTGGCTCTGCCCCCTTGAATTCTTATTTACCCATTCACCTCCTTCTGAAAGTCCCCAGAACCTCACAGTTAACTCTGGAGTACCCTCAGGATTCCCCTGCCCAGGACAGCTCACTGAGGCACCCACAGACTTGGTTCCTGTCTTTGAAAGGTTACAGTTTAGGCTGGGGGGTGTCCACAAATCTCTTTGGAAATTTGGTGAGAGGCTCGGTGCCTGTGGCTCAAGTGGCTAAGGCGCCAGCCACATACACCTAAGGTGGCGGGTTCCAATCCAGCCCGGGCCGGCCAAACAACAATGATGGCTGCAACCAAAAAATGGCCAGGTGTTGTGGCGGGTGCCTATGGTCCCAGCTACTTGGGAGGCTGAGGCAGGAGACTCGCTTGAGCCCAGGAGTTGGAGGTTGCTGTGAGCAGTGAAGCCATGGCACTCTACCCAGGGGGACAGATTGAGGCTCTGTCTAAAAAAAAAAAAAAAAAAAAAGAGAGAGAGATTTGATGAGAGTCACAAGCCTAGGCTCTGCAGAACTGCTCCTCCCTCCTAAAGGTGGCCAGACTCTGGTGTGTCTAGGCCTCAGTTTCTCTGTTTTTTTTTTTTTTTTTGAGACGGAGCCTCAAGCTATCCCCCTGGGTAGAGTGCCATGGCATCACAGCTCATAGCAACCTCCAACTCCTGGGCTCAAGCGAGTCTCCTGCCTCTGTCTCCCAAGTAGCTGGGACCACAGGCACCTGCCACAACGCCTGGCCATTTTTTGGTTGCAGCCATCATTGTTGTTTGGCGGGTCCGGGCTGGGGATTCGAACCCGCCACCTTAGGTGTATGTGGCTGGCGCCTTAGCCGATTGAGCCACAGGCACTGAGCTGAAATGGAAAATATTTAGTTTCCTCATTGTATGTTGGGGGACTTGTACTTTTCTCTTTCAACCCATCCTGTTCCCAGCTCGTATGCTCTTTCTGCCCATTCTTCCACAATATTCCCTGAGTGGAAAGTGAGAGCACATTACATCTATGACCTTTTCATACATTTATATTTTATGGCAATAACTGATATATATAATTCACAGTCACAATATAGGCAATAACAACAAAATCATATGTTAAATACAATCATTATGCCAATTAATGAAACATAGCTCAATGCATAGGCAAATAAAGCAGCCATTTTGAAAAGGAATCAGAGACTCTTAATTTAACTTTCCTATGTTATTGATCTGGGCACCTAAATGATTTTAAACATCTGTAACATTATCTTTTAGTCTGGACCATAAGTACAACATGTGGTTCTCACTACAGCATGGATCCCACCCTGTGCTACGGTGAGTGTGTCTAAGGCCACTGCATTTTTGAAAATCACTTGTCTGGCTCAGCGCCTGTGGCTCAAGTGGCTAAGGCGCCAGCCACATACACCTAAGGTGGCAGGTTCAAATACAGCCAGGGTCCGCCAAACAATAATGATGTCTGCAACCAAAAAAAATAGCCAGGTGTTGTGGCGGGCGCCTGTGGTCCCAGCTACTTGGGAGGCTGAGGCAGGAGACTTGCTTGAACCTAGTAGTTGGAGGTTGCTGTGAGCTGTGTTGCCATGGCACTCTACCCAAAATCACTTGTCTCAGTTGGGTAGTTTCTTGGCCTGAGACATACACAGCAATTTTTGTATGGTTCAGTGCTTTAGTTTTGAACTTGGCCAGTAGTAACTTGGGTGAGAGCATTTAATTCTCCTGCCACAGGGACCAGAATATTTAGGGCTATTCCCACCAAGCCAGAGGTCTGGAGAAACAAGTTTTCAAGGCCTTTGTATTATTAGACATCATGGGCAGACTTCTCTGTATAATTTCTGGAGAAAATGCCTCCTCATTGTATGCCTCCCAGTCTCACTATGGGAGAGGCACAGCTACACAGCCACCCTGCAAAATAAGCTCAAGCTCTATGAAGCACTTTTGCTCTCCTGTCTAGTTGGAGGCCCACAATCTGACACTGTGGATACATGCTGAAGGAGGTAGTCATCCATCAGCTGGGTGTGTGGAGAAGCAGGCAGCATGACCACGCCTCTGTGTACATGGAGGGTCCCTTTGATATAACATCATGTGTTAATCTATCTCAGACTGATATGTTGGCTGCATGTGCATGAAATATTTTTGTGTTGTTTCACCAATGTAAAGACCTGTTTTTTTAGTTTCTCTGACAATTGACAGGTGAAGGCAGCTGCCAGTGACAAATGGCAGAGTTGATGTCACTCATGTGGGTAGAGTTCCCACTCCCTAGAGAGCTTATCCAGTCACTCTAATTCCATGACATTAGGGAAGTGCATTCCACATTATCCCACTCCCACTGGATAAATGTAGATACCCACAAACTCCACAGTTGGACTGGATGTTGACTGCTGTCATTGTCATGGCCCAATCTAAAAAGACATTGTCATTTGCCATGGATAGCAAGAGCATTAAAGAAAGATGGAGACTTTATCTCCTTCATGTTTATATGGATGGAGCTGGAGCATATTCTTCTTAGCAAAGTATCTCAAGAATGGAAGAAAATGTATCCAATGTACTCACTCCTACAATGAAACTAATTATAGCTTTCATGTGAAAGCTATAACCCAATTATAGCCCAAGAATATGGGGAAAGGAGAAAGGGAGGGGAGGGGAGGAGGGGAGGATGGGTAGAGGGAGGGTAATTGGTGGGACCACACCTACGGTGCATCTTACAAGGGTACATGTGAAACTTACTAAATGTAGAATATAAATGTCTTAACACAATAATTAAGAAAATGCCATGAAGGCTATGATAGCAAGAGCAATACCCTATAGACACAAACACGGGTATGTAGAAGGAACTCTCCAGGACAAATCTATCCTTTGTGACATTGTTATTGATGTATTTTCTCCCACAGGCTCTATTATGGAGGCTGCTGCAGGCTGCAGGCAGGCATACATGCCCACCCCACCCCCTCCTTCCCAGGAGTGGGCACATCAGCCAATCGACAAGTTTCTGGCCTTGCCCATGTCACTCACACTATAATGGCTCCAGCTTGTGTTGATGTCTTCTCATTATGGTATCACAAGGCTTTCAGACCTCGGTCAAGGAGCGTGGCTGAGGTCATCTCACCTTTAGCCACCTTTATGCCACCCTCAGCACCATAAAGCCAATCTAGTCCTTGTGATGGTATCTTCCATGGAGCCATCATTGTCACGAGGTTTCTTGGTGTTCTCAGGAACATGATTTGGCCATCTGCTTTAGGAGCATACTCAGCATCACAGATGTAAGTCAGAGAGGTTGGGGGGCCTGTTCTACAGGCCTTGCCAATAACTTATAAGAGGTGATCCTGTGTGTGGTAAAGGGTGACCCACTCAAAGCCTGGATAGTCCCAGGCCATTTTTAGTTTGGGACCTTAAGGAGCTGTCCTTGGACAGTCCCCAGACTTGAGGTTTTACCAGCCTTGCTCTTTTTGTATTAGACATGCCTCTGTTGGATTATATGATAGGTGAAATCTGATGTTTTATTCTATTACGCATTTCTGAATATCGTGTCCTGTGAAATGCAAACCTTGGTCACTATCAAGTCTTTAACACCCTTCAGATAACATAAGAGAAAAACCCAAAACACCAAAAGCATGACTACAGAATTAACACCTGTAAGCATGGAGATTCTCTCTCTTTTTTTTTTTTTAAGATAGTCTCACTATGTCCCGCTCTGTAGAGTGCCGTAGCGTCACATCTCACAGCAACCTCCAACTCTTGGGCTTAAGCAATTCTCTTGCCTCAACCTCCCAAGTAGCTGGGACTATAGGCGCCTACCACAATGCCTGGCTATTTTTTGGTTGCAGTCGTCCTTGTTGTTTAACAGGCCTGGGCCGGGCTCAAACCTGCCAGCATTGGTGTACGTAGCTGGTGCTCTACTCACTGAGCTATGGGTACCAAGCCAGCATGGAGATTCTTGACATTAGTTATAGACTTATAGGAATTTTTCACTATAAAATATAACCATTTCAGCCCAAGGTTTTAGAGATTTTATATTAGAATTTTTGTGTGATCTTATTATTTTTTTTTTTTGAGACAGAGTCTCACTACATCACCCTTGTTAGAGTGCCATAGTGTCACAGCTCACAACAACCTCAAGCTCTTGGGCTTAAGCGATTCTCTTGCCTCAGCCTCCCAAGTAACTGGGACTGCAGGTGCCCACCACAACACCCAGCTATGTGGGTTTTTTTGGTTGTAGTTGTCATTGTTGTTTGGCAGGCCTGGGCTGGGTTCAATCCAGCCAGCTCCACTGTATGTGGCTGGCTCCCTAGCCACTGAGCTACAGGTGCCAAGGCATGTGGTCCTTTTAAAGAATTAATCGTGTTTTAAACAAAAAGCTCATAAAGCACATCTAATTCTGATAGTGACAAGAAAAGGAAGCTTATAAGTAGCTAAACATTTAAATTGCCCAATAATTAATTTAGATAGAAGCAAAATTATTATGTCTCTGAATACAGGCCTGATCCTGTCTCATGAAAGCAGTTTATTTTTACTGTCTTCACCCAGGTCTGTTAACTTGAGTTTGGCATTAGATACCCAGGAGTCAAGACCATGTAACTTAACAGTACGAGGGTTAGTTAACAATATTTGATACAACTTTGATTTGATTTGAGGACATTTGTGAAAGATATCGTAAGGCTCAAAATTCCTGATCAAAACAGTACATTATAAAATAATAACAATTCATTTAACCCACACTGATAATCAAAAGACTTTAAAAGCAATACAGAAAGTTAAAAAGATTCAAAAACCTCAATTTTTCAAAGTTTAGGGCTTTTTTCCTAAGCAACCAAAAACCTAATAAGGTTTTTGGATAAGGAATAAGGATAAGATAGGAATTATCTTGATAAAACAAAAAAAAAATCTCTGGTTTTGGCCAGGCCAGATGGCTCAGGCCTGTATCCTGGCCCTCTGGGAGGCCGAGACAGGTGGGGCAAGAGTGAGACCCCCTGGTGAGCCGTTTTAGCCACTCCTCTACTGTTAAGCCTTGCCTTAAATTTGTGGGGTTTTTTTATGCCTTTCAAATAAACTCTGAATGCCGTAATGTGATATATGCGCTTTATTTCCTCCTGGTTGTCCTGTCTGCTTGTCAACTGAAAGCCTCTGTCCAGGGTACACCCAGGTATGGCTTGAAGTGCCTCCCTGAAAGGAATGTGGACAGACTGCCCATGAGAGAGGCAAGCAGGTTTTCTTTTTTCTGGCTCTCTTTTCACAAGGAACGGATGCCCATCCTAGTCTGTTTTTGTGGCTCTGTTTGTTAGTGGTGGGAAAAAAAAAAAGTGAGACCCCATCTCTAAAATAGAAAAATTAGCTGGGCATGGTGGCAGGTGCCTGTAGTTCCAGCTACCTTGGGAAGCTCAGCCATGAGGATGGCTTGAGCCCAAGAGTTCAAGGTTGCTGTGAGCTATGATGACACCAGGACACTACCCCAGGGCGACAGACTGAGACTCTGTCTCAAAAAAAAACTCTGTTTTTTATCTTCTTATTTATTTATTTAGAGACAAAAATCTTACTTTCTTGCCCCTGGTAGGGTGATGTAGCATCATAGCTCACAGCAACGTCAAACTCTTGGGCTCAAGCAATCTTCTTGCCTCAACCTCCCAAGTAGCTGGGTTTACAAGTGCCCACCACAGCACCTTGTTTTGTTGTATTTTAGAGATGAGGGTCTCACTCTTGCTCAGGCTGGTCTTAAACTGGTGAGCTCAAGCAATCCACCCACCTTGGCCTCCCAGAGTGCTGGGATCACAGGTGTGAGCCACCACGCCTGGCCCGTTTTCTATCTTCTGTGGTGTGATTGTTGCCGTTATTTTTATTTTCTTACAGCAAACTCATCTAGACAATGTGGAAGTCAAACCTGATTGAAAAGGGTGTTCAAATAAATCAGACACAGGAAGAATATCCAAGGCCATGCGTATACAGTGTATTCTAGAGAGATATGAGTAAGAGAAACTAGCATCTCGAGTAGGGAGCACATGAGTCTTAGCAACAACATGACAAGTTTTCTGACCACATTGAACAATTCAGACGTATCAACAAAAACTGAACAGCTTGGCGCCCATAGCTCAGCCATTAGGGCGCAAGCCACATACACCAGGGCTGGTGGGTTCAAACCCAGCCCAGGCCTGCTAAAAACAACAGTGATAACTATAACAAAAAAAACAGTTGGCCATTGTGGCGGGCGCCTGTAGTCCCAGCTACTTGGGAGGCCAAAGCAAGAGAATCACTTAAGCCCAAGAGTCTTAGATTACTGTGAGCTATGACAACATAGCACTCTACCAAGGATGGCATAGTGAGACTCTGTCTCAAAAAAAGAAAAGCTGAATATAGAATTAAGTTAGGCAGGGCACAGTGGCTTATATCTGTAATCCTAGCACTCTGGGAGGCCAAGGTGGTAGATTTCTTGAGCTCAGGAGTTCGAGACCAGCCTGAGCAAGAGCGAGGCCTTGTCTCTACTAAAAATAGAGAAATTGAGGCCAGAAGATCTCTTGAGCCCAAGAGTTGGAGGTTGCTGTGAGGTAGGATGCCATGGCACTCTACCCAGGGCAACAGCTTGAGATTCTGTCTCAAAAAAAAAAAAAAAGAAGTAGAATTAAGTTACTGGAGGCAAACATTGCTTCTCTAAACTTTTAAGATAAAACATCTTAGTATCAGACCCTAACCAAAAACTTTGAATCTGAGGGGGAGAAAGGAGTTGACACAAAAGGTTAAAGGAGAAAGTTATAATCCCAGATTTTGTAGGTGAGAAAAAGCTAAAAGCAGCAAGATATACAAAAAGTTGAACTTCTGGGATATAAATCTGAGAAGATTTTGTTTTTGTTTGGAGACAAAGTCTCACTCTGTTGGCCCAGACTAGAGTGCTGTGGCCTCACCCTAGCTCACAGCAACCTCAAATTCCTGGGTTCAAGGGATTCTCCTGTCTTAGCCTCCCAAGTAACTCAGACTCCAGGTGCCTGCCACAATCCCCGGCTACTTGTTCTAGTTTTGATACAGATGGGGTCTCACTCTTGCTCAGGCTGGTCTCAAACTCCTGAAATAAACAATTCTCCGGATTTGGCCTTCCAGAATGCTAGGATTACAGGTGGGAGCCACTGCCCAGTAACCCAAACTTTAGTGAAAACCTAGGAAATAAGAAATTTTGAATTGTCTGTCACAAGCGTTTATTGCATTTATACTTACCTAATTTAATTATTTTAGCAGTTAGATTTTAAGTGTCATTTTAAGTTATTTTTCTGTTAATCATTTTATAGCCTGTGAATATTAGATAATCACCTTTTAAGAAACTTAAACACATTAGTATTTTTGCTGATAACTCAAAAGATTTAACTGTTTTATTAAACCCACAATATTAATTAGTTTTTCTTATCAAGAATTACATAGATAGGGTGGTGCCTGTGGCTCAAGGAGTAGGGCGCCGGCCCCATTTACTGGAGGTGGCGGGTTTAGCCCTGCCCCAGCCAAAAACTGCAACAACAACAACAAAAAAGAATTACATAAATAGGCTCCATGCCCATAGCACAGTGGTTATGGCGCCAGCCACATACACTGAGGTGGGCAGGTTTGAACCCGACCTAGGCCAGCAAACAACAATGACAACTGCAACAACAACAACAACAACAAAAATAGCCGGGCATTCTGGCAGGTGCCTGTAGTCCCAGCTACTTGGGAGGCCAAGGCAAGAGAATCACTTAAGCCTAAGAGTTTGAGGTTGCTGTGAGCTGTGACGCTATGGCATTCTACCAAGGGTGACATAATGAAACCCAAAAAAGAATTACATAAGTATAGATCACTTTGTTTTCAGCTGGTTTATTGCTTTATAACCTTTGTATGTAACACTGACATCTTAAAAAATATAAAAATGACCAGTAAACCCAGGCAAAATGTATGCTAATTTGAAGATGTTTTTATTTTTACTTTACTAATTATTTTTTCTTTTAATAGTTTATTTCAAAAATTTACTAAATTCACATGAACTTGGAAAACATTTAGACTTATTTACTGAATTTATGATGGCCTTAATAAGTATTTGGCATCATGTACAAACAACATATAACATACAACATGTATGCCGGGCTGGGCACGGTGGCTCATTCCAGTAATCTCAGCATTCTGGGGAGGCTGAGGTGAGTGGATCGCTTGAGCTCAGGAGACCAGCCTAGGCAAGAGCAAGACCCTGTCTCTAAAAATAGCTGGGCGTTTTGGCTGGTGCCTATAATCCCAGCTACTTGGGAGGCTGAGGCAAGAGGATCGCTTGAGTCCTGGAGTTTGAGGTTGCTATGAGCTGTGATGCTACAACACTCTACTGAGGGCGACATACTGAGACTCTGTCTCTAAAAAAAAAAAAAATGTGTACACACACAATACTGTTGTGACCAGCTTCCCAGCCCATTTCCCTCCTCCTCCCTCCTCCACCCCCACAAGGAAAGTCCCTCTTCCCCCAGGGTGGCGGAGAACCTGCTCAGCCATGTTCCTAGGCTCCCTCCATCCCCCTAGGGTTGCCAAGAACAAGCTTCAGAACAAGGAAGAAAAGTCCCAAGTTTCACAAAACCCCCAAGTTCTCAGTAGATGAACAATGGTGGAAAACTCACCAAGGCTTGCCCAGTAGATAAACAATGGTGGAAAACTCAGAGACTTGATTAATTACTGTTGTATAACCATAACCATTATGATATGAGACATATCATATAACCAAAGCTGTATTAATCATTGTTACATTACTGTAATCATTGCTGTATCCATGACTACCCAAGGTGTAACCTCCCCTTAACCAGCCACATTTCACTTCTGTAGTATGCTTGCACAAACCTATAAAAGACAACCTACCACCCTACTTCAGGGCTGCTGACTGCCTCTCTAAGCAGCAGCCTCTGTGGCAGGTAAAATAAATTACCAATTAATTACATCTAAGTGGGGGTCTTTTTCAGGTCATAGGGGGTACCACAATACATGTAAATATACATACATATATGCACACAGTATCTTAGTAGTTTTTACCTCCAAATTCTAGCCATAAGATAACAATATACTCACCAGTTTGCAAAAGATGGTTGGAGTCAGGCTTGGCACCTGTGGCTCGAGTGGCTAAGGCACCAGCCACATACACCTAAGGTGGCAGGTTCGAATCCAGCCCGGGCCTGCCAATCAACAATGATGGCTGCAACCAAAAAAAAATAGCCAGGCGTTGTGGCAGGTGCCTGTGGTCCCAGCTACTTGGGAGGTGGAGGCAGGAGACTCGCTTAAGCCCAGGAGTTGGAGGTTGCTGTGAGCTGTGATGCCAGGGCAATAGCTTGAAGCTCTGTCTCAAAAAAAAAAAAAAAATGGTTGGATTCAGCTTGTTTTTGACAAAGTAAGAGCTTGTTTATGTAGCCAAATTTTAGTTGTCTCAATTCATTACATATTTGGGTAAAGTGGCTTCCAGAGCAGTTTGAATTTTTGTTGAAAGCCTCTTTTACCTTTTTTTCCTTCAGTTTCAAATGTGTTTTCAACGTTCACATGGTTGCTGGAACCAGCTGCTCCAGGTAATCTTGAATTAATGATATACTGAGCTTTATCTTAAAACCAGTAACTTAGCAACTATAGTTTCAAAATAGACAGAAAAGAAAACAGAGAGCATCACAGATTCTATGCTTTGTAGCAGCAGCTTGACCATCTGAGCTCTGAACTTGTCTTGACGTAATTTCCCCATCATCTTAAACAAAACAGAGCATGTGTAGAGACCAGCTGGAGTCCTAGAAAACCTGACACGTCTTTGAACTTTGTCATAGACTGCTTGTGCACCACACACATCTACGCACGCGCACACTACCAAACGGACTGTGGTTCCACAAATCAGCCTGGGGAGTGCCAAATGCAAACAGTCAGAGGTCCTGCTCTCCCACATGAGCTTCCAACTCAAACTGGAATTCCAGAGAAATGGAGAACGGAGCTGTCTGCTGCGTGGCACCCTTCAAATAGCACTCATCCTTCCCAACAGATGCCAAAATCCAAAGGTCAAAATACATTCTTCCCCAATAAGGATGCATTTGGAGCTGGGGACGACAGCAAAGCCAGTGGGTGAAACCAAAAGCAACCTCAGGTAGATTTTCTGCAACTAGGGAGGGTTTAAAGTCCTCATTCCACGGCCACCAATTCTCTGTAGACCACAAAAATGCCTTCATAGAACTATAATTTAATATTATGCCTTGGGCAAGGTATTGTGTTTTATATTTCAAATTCCACTTATCAATTGCTGGTATAAAGAAAAGCAATTTACTTTTATGTACTAACCTTGTATCCTCCAAATGTGCTGTAATTATTGTTTACTTTCAGAATTTTAGAGGAATTCTTTGGGATTGTTTATATAGATAATCATGTCATCTATGAACAAAAACAGTTTTAGTCACATTTCTTTTTTGTTAGCTGATTCCTTTTTAGTTCCCATCAGTGAAGGTGTTAGAGGGAGACTGGGAATCTGGAGAGGGAAAAGGACTTTCTTCTTGTGTGTGATGTCTATCAGGGTTGTCCTAGCAGCAGAAGTCAGTCCCATCTCCGGCTTCATTCAGCTTGTCCAGAACCAGCCTCATTGTTCCCTTTAGAGGTCCAGTCCCAACCAGAAAACAATCCTGCAGAGGTCTGAGTCTCAGCTCTGGCTGTCCTTTTATCTGCCCTCCTAGTTGTTTTTGTTTGTTTACGTTTTTGAGACAGTTTCACTCTGTTGCCCTGTGTAGAGTGCTGTGGTGTCATACCTCACAGCAACCTCAAACTCTTGGGTTCAAGTGATCCTCCTGCCTCAGCCTCATGAGTACCTGGGACTACAGGTGCCTGCCACAACGCCTGGCTAGTTTTTTAATTTTTAGTTAGAGATGGTGTCTCGCTTTTAATCAGGCTGGCCTTGAACTCCTGAGCTCAAATAATCCACCCATCTTGGCCTCCCAGACTACTAGGATTATAGATGTGAGCCACCATGTCAGCCTCTGACCTTCTAGTTTTAATAAGCCCCGCCTCTTCCTTTTGTTCCCCCAGCTGCAAAGGTGGAGCTGCTTCCTGTAGCTCTTACTCTGTTACCTCAGTGTTCCCTTTCACTTTTTCATTCTGCAACACTTATTTAATCAACTCTTTATGTTACATTTTCTGTTGAAGGATCTGGTGTTATTTTTGCTTTCCTGAATGTACACTTAGTGATACAAATAATACCAGTTAACTTTATATTTGATAAATTAAACGTTTGTGTTATAGGTAACCAATAAAAGCATATAAACAACATATATAACTTCCCACTTCGTCAAAGGACAAAAATGAACTGAGGAAAAATACCAAAGTTATGATGCCACTGATTTCAAGAAACACATATTTACCATCAGAAAAGATATTATACAGCCAGGTGCTGTGGCGGGTGCAGTGGCTCACGCCTGTAATCCTAGCACTCTGGAGGCCGAGATGGGTGGATTGCGCCAGCTCAGGAGTTCCAAAGCAGCCTGAGCAAGAGCGAGACCCCATCTCTACTAAAAGTAGAAAACTTGGCTGGAATTGTGATGGATGTGTTACTTAGTAAGCACATTGTAAGCATTTCACAGTGTACTCTTTTTCCTTTTTTGTAGAGACAGAGTCTCACTCTGTCGCCCTCAGTAGAGTGCTGTGGCGTCACACAGCTCACAGCAACCTCCAACTACTGGGCTTAGGCGATTCTTTTGCCTCAGCCTCCTGAGTAGCTGGGACTACAGGAGCCTGCCACAACGCCTAGCTATTTTTCTGTTGCAATTTGGCCAGAGCCAGGTTTGAACCCACCACCCTCGGTATATGGGGCCAGCACTCTACCCACTGAGCCACAGTCGCTGCCTGGTATTTCACATTGTATATCGAAGTAGTACCCTGAACCCCTTAAATGCATCAATGTACAAAGTTATGATTTAATTAAGAAAAAAAAACTTGGCTGGGTGTTGTGGTAGGCTCCTGTAATCCCAGCTACTCGGGAGGCTGAGGCAGGAGGATCACTTGAGCCCAAGAGTTCGAGGTTGCTGTGAGCTATGATGCCACATCACTCTACTCAGAATAACAGAGTAAGACACTGTCTTAAAAAAAAATAGATATTATAGGCTGGCACAGTGACTCATGCCTGTAATTCCAACACTTAGGGATGCTGAGGTGGGAAAATTGTTTGCAGCCAAGAGTTTGAGGCCAACCTGGTAAAATAGTGAGAGCTCCATCTCTAAAAAATGTTAAGTTAAAAAAAAAAAAAAAAGCTAGGCAATCTAATCAAGATGGTAGCTGAGTAGCAGCTTCTGTGTAACCGGGCACAGTGAGAGTAGGGAGAGAAAACTCCAGGCATCTCTGGCTGGTGGGTTTTGCCCAGAGGCTGTCCTCTGGTGACCCAGGAAGTCAGCAAAAGACTTCTGGACCCCATGAGGAGCACAGAAGTGGTGGAAAACCGGCAAGTAGTGGGTGCCCGTTTGGTCGGAGGCTGCCTGCAGCTGTACCTATAGCAACAGGGAGACCGAGAGGGGAAGAGCCTTGCCTGGGGGCTGTTTTGGTTTTTCTAGACTTGGGCACTCGATTGACCAAGGCCTTGGGAGGCCTTGGGCCTTTGTACGGACAACTTTGGGCACTGTCTGGGGCCCCAGACTGAGCTCCCCAGTAAGGAGCTAATGTCATTCAGCCATGGGCTGCCCCTGTGTGTTGCAGCACGGGGATGGCAGGGAGACCTTGGGAGAGGAAATCTAGTGACTGAGCTGCCCAAAGGCTGGGGCTGAGACACTGGGGAAGTGCGGAGATCCAAGTGTTTGGCAGATTAATAGCCTTGGCCCTCAGGGACATTGAGAGAAACTGGATTTAGCACTGGATAAGAAGACAGCCACACCAGGAGAGATCCCAGGGGTAAGTGCTTACCTTGGAAAGCTTCTGCTTGGCCAACACTCATGGTCTGGAGTGCCTTTTAAGTGGGCTGAGGAGACATTTGGGCTCCTAAGCCTGCAGAGTTTGTGAAATCAGCTGAGGCCTCTAGCCTCCATCTTCTACAGCTGTATCAACATTGGGATTAACTTCTCATTCCTCAGAAGATAACCTGTTGCCTGGATAATATTTATCAGAAGTGTTTTTTGGTTTTTTTTTTGAGATGGAGCCTCAAGCTATCCCCCTGGGTAGAGTGCCATGGCATCACAGCTCACAGCAACCTCCAACTCCTGGGCTCAAGCGAGTCTCCTGCCTCCGCCTCCCAAGTAACTGGGACCACAGGCACCCGCC